>CAKNYM010046333.1:0-24081 GCA_932195095.1 Andricus curvator
AGCCCTGAAGAAGTGAACTGCAATGTTCACGAAACGTCGGCAACATTCATAGTTTCGCACACGATTGAAACCCGCAAAATCTTTGAATTTTTAATTTAAATTTATTATAATGGATCATCGTGAAAGTCTTAAATCGATTAATATAAGTAGAGTTAGTGACGAAACTCAAGTCAAACAGATCAGTCAAACAGTCAGTCATTGAGTCAATCAAAATATCTCATATGATACTATAATTTGTATTAGAAATATTCAAGTCAACTTTAATAAGCTAAATCCATCTGAAAGTATAGAATCACGTAGTCAGTCAATTTATTTAACTCAATCATTCATATTATAAACAAACATAAACAAATGAGAATCATTTACAATTCAATTTGCAGTATAAAAAACTTAGCAGTGAAGTTAATTAAATTTTTTTTTGGTTATTCAAGTCCGCCAAGTGATTCAAGAAAGTCAATCACGCAGCCAGTTAATCAAGTAAATAGTTCGACAAGGTATTGTGTTGAATCAAAACCCGACGGTTATTCAGTCAATATAATTAGTACAGATATTCGTCGTAGTGAAATAGTCAACAAATTTTTCTAACTGACTTATGATAACTTATCAACCTTAAAAACCTTATAAAACTTGAGTGACAAAATGAGAAATAATTAGACTAGCAAGCTCAATTTTAGCTAACTTGATTAAAGATGACTGAACTAACGTTACTTGTAGAGTGACTCGACTAGAACTCATCTGAAAATTTCTTAGAAATTATATAAAAAGCTGTGATTGATTATATTATGAGTGATTGACTTAGCTGATCATAACAGGCTAATATGTTAGTTAAAATTGATAGATTGACTTGAGACACGATTTTTTAACAAAATAGTTGAAATTGTAAACAAATATTTGGAGTTTAGATTCCCAAACAAGAAAGATGATTTCTCTACTACAAAATACATAATATATAGGGTGTCACAAAAGTGCCGGGACGGCTTATTATTTTCTCGGGTAAGATATTTTTCAGGGATTTCAAGGTCATTCTTGAAGTAACTTTCAACGAGGAATTCAATGATGACCTTTATTTTGATCTTGACGATGACCTTTAAAGTTTTTTCAAGGACAATTTCTTTTTCAAATCGAGTCCCCATTTTTTACATCGGCAATTGATAGAGCAGGAAGTTTTAGGTTCAAATATGTACCCAGGTCATACATAGGTACATTTTAACCTTTAGAGGAGGTTTTCAATGGGGAAAAATTGACCTTGAAATGACCTTGAAGGTCATCTTCAAGGTCACTACTTAAGGTCACTACTGGATACGCCTTGTTAAAGTTAGCAACTTTGCTATTTATGAAAAATTTAAAAAGCTTCCATTCCCAGAGGTATGCAGACCTTGTTTAAGTTTAAATGACCTCAGAGTGACTTTCAAGGTTATAATGTGCCTATGTATTACCTGGGCAATGATGCAACGTTTTCAACGATTCAAGCATCTTTTCCATATGCTTATTATAATAATTTATTAAAAGATTAAAAAAACCTAAATGAACTGGAATGAAAATACAAGAATAGGAACTAACTTTCTTGAAAAAATTAACATTTTCCTATATTTCTTGTTAATATCAGTTTCGGATTTATCTCAAACTAATATGCAGCTTCATGAAAGGTTTATTACAACTCTGCAGGTGAATCCTCTTTCCAGAGTTATGGTGTTGCGTGCACATTCTGTGCTAATCAAGTACCGTAAAACCTTTTAGTCCACATTACCAAACCCGCTATTAACTGTCAATGAGCTGCCAAGGTACCAAACTTTGTAAGCTGGTTTTACGACCAGGAAAGTAGTTTCTCTAGATGGACAAGTTTCAGCTATAATAACCGCTTGAGTGGCTGTATTACTTGAGAAAGTAAAGTTGTAACTCATCATTTATCATTTATACTACCTAATCTTCTAGGAGGATTAACAATGGTGACTGGTTCAATATTAGTCAAGGTGTTAGGCAAGGATGTGTTATGTCTTCTTATTTCTTTTTTATATTCATGGATAAGTGCTTAAGAATGGCCCTGTTTGACGGAGAAGGTTTGGATCTCGAGACATTGAGGGTACGTGGGTTAGAGTTTGCAGATGATAAGGTTGTTATGACAGAGTCGATTGAAGGCTTAGAATTTTGAGCAGACTGAATACTAGTATGAAGAACGTGGGCTTAAAAATTACCATGAATAAAACAACGAGTATTGTATTTGAAAGAAAGGGTCAGAAAACAGTATGCAACATTGCCCTAGACGATAAGAGGATAGAACAATCGTATAAACGAGGATAGAAATGTTATCGGCATGGTAAAAGCCATTACCAGAAGTAAAACTATAACAAAGCTAAACTTGTAATATACAATTTTGTACTTGCACCTACTGTGTTGTACAGTAGTTCTGTGCGGTAAAACGCTAATGGACGAACTCAATAATGAGAGGATTCTAAAAGAATTTGGTCTAGAGGAAACACTGTTTGAAAAGTATAAAAGAAATTTGTTGAGATGGTTTGGGCATGTTGAGAGAATGAAAGAAGAACAACAGACCAAACAAGTATATTTAGGTATAGAAACAGAAGAGCTTGTATGAGAGAATGTATGGACGTGAAAAAATCCAAAATTGTATGCCAGGACAGAAAACTTGGTGAATATCACTAGAGTGAGGAGCATGGATCATACTATGTGATCATCAGCAAGCTTGCGTATTTTCTGTGTAATCTATGACACATTATGACTTTGTAAAGCTTTTCGCCAGGGTGATTGGTAGAGATTGATCAGAAACCTGGATCGGAGAAGTGTTGTGGAAATATCGTGTTTTTTAAATAAGCAACAGAGGAATTCAATATTTTTCTAAAAATCTTTACCCTTACCCACTCATACCTCCTCGTGGACTTCCCTCTTTCACTTTTCTCATATAAACTCCTTGATCCCCGACAGTATGACAAGGCCGGAACCGAGTGTCATATTACTGCAATAGGGATTTGGCTTAATGGTATAATTATAATAATAATAACTTCGGATTTGTAATATAACATGCCGGTAGGCAAGTTACGTTTAAAACGTTCTCTCCTTCTATTTTCTGTAAAATTTTCAATTTTAAAATACTTTTCAAAAGAAAATCTGTAGCAACACATATTATTATTTCTCCCCTTTTTCATCTCTGTTTTTCTCAAAACCTCCTATAATCCCCATACTCAAGAATTTTATCTATTTTTAGTGTTTTGTAGCTCCAGGCAGAAATCATTACAGCAGGGTTATTAGGAGGAGGTGAAGGGAAATTGTTGGAGAGGTAATAGGGGAAATTAGGGGAAGTAAGTAGAGGGAGAGTAGGGACAGCGAGTAAAAGGAAAGTAGGGAAAGTGAAAGGCAATGAGGGGAGGGTAAGTAGGGAAAGTGCTGGAAAATAAGGGGAGGGAATTTATGGAAAGTGATAGGAAATTAGGGAAGTAGGTAGTGGAGTAGGTAAGGTAAGGGTGTATTAAGGGATCGGGTGTAGGGGAAGTGACGAGAAATGAGGGACAGGGAAGTAACGGAAGTGAGGGGAAATAGAAAGGGAGAAGTAAGGGATGGGGTGTGAGGAGAAACTGGTGTAGAGAAAGTAGGAGAAATTAAGGTAAGTAGTAAGTAGGTGAAGGTAGGTGAAGGTGATGAAGTAGTGGGTAGTGGACTAGGTAAGGTTAGGGAAAATCAGGCGATCGGGAGTAGGGGAAGTGACGAGATATTAGGGGACGGGAAGTAAGGAAGATATGGGAAATTACGGGAGAAAAAGTATGGAAATTAGGGAGAGGGGTAATAGGGGAGGTGAGAGGAAATGAGAGGAAATGAGTGGAGAGAAAGTAGAGAAAATTAAGGTAAGTAGTAAGTAAGTGAAGGAAGGTGAAGGTGGCGAAATAAGAGGTAGTGAAATAAGTTAAGTAAGGGGATATGAGACGAGGAGAAGTAGGGTAATTGATATGTAACTAGGGGAGAGGAAGCAGGGGAGGGGATGTGGGGGTAGTAAAGAGAAAGTAGCGAGGCAAAGTAGGGGAAGTTAGTGTTAGTGAGGGGAAATAGGGAAAGTGAGTGTAAAGGAGGGGAAGAAGGGAAAATGATTAGAAATGTGGGTAAGAAGAGAAGAAAGAAGTTGGGGAAGGGGGTGAGAAGGGTGGAGTGGGGAGGGGGAGGTTTGAACAACTTATTCAATGTCCTAATAGGCTACGAAATCCTTTTTTGTAGGCGCGTGGCACCTACTTTGACCAATTTTTTGTCTCCTTTTTATTAAATATTATTTAGCAAATCATTTAACTTAAAAAATGACTTACTGAAAATAATTGTGCCTACTATTTATCTATAAAATAATTTTCATACAAACTTTAGGAATAGAACTGTGAAGAACCTCATAGTTGAATGAAAATTACGACTTTTTCCTCAAGTGGAAGAAAAAATACAAATATGCAAATAACTACATTTAAATAAAAAATTGTGACCTCAAATATTTGTGGATTATTTACGCTAGGGTTTCTCTTTGAAAATGTGTGACAATAATCAATGGGTTTGTAGAAAATAATTAGTGTTTTTAATAAAAATTCATTGTATTTCAAAGATTAAAAAATTTTCAACAATTTGCCTTTTTCGGTTTTGTAACGGGAAATTTACATTTTAAAACAAAAACCATTACAGTTCGAACAAAATATTCACAATTTTTTAAACATTTTCAGGGTATATTAATGTTTTTCGCTAGAAATCGGGTTTTTCAAATCAAAATCATGAAATTTCCAACAATATTTGAAAAAAATAGTATATTGTGCATCGAGTGGGAAAAGTTTGCGAGAGACGAACCCCCGAAGTCGCATTTCCATCGCGGGTTCTGGACAAATGTTTATACTTTAAATAATATTCACAATTTTTTAACAACTTTAGGTTATGTTCGGGTGTTTCACTTTAAAATCGTATTTTGTGAAAATATTATAATATTTTTTCAATATTATTCTTCTTGGTTAAAATTGCATGTTTCTGATTGATAATAATTTAACTATTTAGCTGAAAATTAAATAACCTTGTTAAAATGTATCCTGTTTGATTGAAACGTAAACTATTTTGTTGGGAATTTGTTTTTTTGGTTTAAAATTTCTTTAACAATTCAAATATTTGTTTGAAAAATTCGTGTAATTTATTGTAAATTCATCTATTTTGATAGAAAATTC
This sequence comes from Andricus curvator, assembly GCA_932195095.1. NCBI lineage: Eukaryota > Metazoa > Arthropoda > Insecta > Hymenoptera > Cynipidae > Andricus > Andricus curvator. The sequence goes on from CAKNYM010046333.1 coordinate 5,187, forward strand.
ATCTTATTGGTTGAAAATTGATCAATTTGGTTGAAAATTAGTTTTTTCTTATTCTATTGTATTTTATTGGAAATTTGAATTTTGCGAGAATCTTGTTGGTGAATAATTCATCTTTTTGGTTGAAAATTCCTTTGAAAATTCAAATATTTGGTTGAAAATTCGTGTATTTTGTTATAGATTCATCTATTTGGATAAAAAATTCATCTTATAGGTTGAGAATTTATCTTTTTGGTTAAAAATTAGTTTTTTCTTATTTAGAATTAATTTTTTTAACTAAAAATGTAACTGTTCCACTTTTTGTCGAAAATTTATCTTTTTGATAGAAATGTATCGTTCTTAGTTGAAAATTATACTATTTCATTGAACATTTAGTTTAATTTTATCGAAAATTTATTTTTGTACTGAAAATTTAACTATTCTTCTTTTATTTGGAAATTTATCTGTTTTAGGTGAAAATTCAACTCTTTGTTGATAATCAGTCTTTGGTTGAAAATTAATTTTTTCAACTGACAATGTAACTGTTCCATTTTTGCTTGAAAATGTACATTTTAGATGAAAATTAATTAATTTTGCTGCAAACTCTTTTTTTTGTTTAAAATTTTCTTTTCCAACTGCAAATTGAACTATTCCATTCTTTGTTTGTAAATTTATCTGGTTTAGTTAAAAATTCATATATTTTATTAAAACTGTATCTTTTTCAGTAGAATATTCATCTTTTGGGTGTAAAATTGAATTATTTTGTTGAGAATTCATTTATTTGGTTCAAAATTGGTTGTTTCAACTAAAAATTGAATTCTATTTTTTGTTGAAATTTTTTTTTTTTGTATGGAAAAAAACAAACAATTTTGTTGAAAATTAGTTTCTTTTTTTTGTTGAACATTTATTTTCCCAACATTTTAACTATTTTAATTTTGGATTAGAATTGATCTTTTTTAGATGAAAATTCATGTACTTCGTTGAAAATGTGTCTTTTTTAGTAGAAAATTAATCTTTTGAGTTGAAAATTCAACTATCTAGTTGGTTAAAAATTCATATTTTTGATTGAATATTCATGATTTTAGTTAAAAATTCATTTCTTTGGTTGAAAATGTATTTTCTTGGCATGAAAACATAACTAAAAAGTGTTTAAAATATATTTAGAAACAAAATGTTTTTGCATGAACATTATTAATATCTAAGTTTAGAAATTGGGATATTGTAGCAACCCTGAATGAGGCACTGTGTAATGCAAATGATGTTTTCCATTATTTTGACTTCTTTTATCATTTAAATTTAGCGCCCTTTCCGATTTGAAGCTATCATTTTCCCGCTAAATTTAAATTATGTAATTATTATTAATAAAGATAGAAAATACGATTTTTTAAATCCTAAATTAAAATGTTCATAAATGCTCATTAAATTCTCAAAGCACATGAAGGTCGAGCATATTCTCGAGCATATTCCCATACTAGCGAGAATTTCTCCGAGCATTTTTAGAACATCTTTAAAACACTAGTGACGCTTTCCACGTCAGAAATATCAGTCTTGGCAGCCATCTCATCAATTTTGATGAAACTCAGTATTGTTGTAGTACTTTATGGGTTATGTCTTTTGGCCAAAGGATTTTTGAAAATTTTGAAAATTCTGGGAGTGACACCATTTTGAAATTTGAGGTCGACTTTTTTTAAAATTGTAATATTTTCGACACTTTATTTCGGATTTTGATGAAACTCATAGGCATTTTGTAAAACAAGATGCTGTTTCATATAAAATATGGAAGAAAAAAAATTTCAAAATTTTCACTAAAAAAAGCTCAAAAAAATGATTTTTTTCAAAATAATATTCCTTGTTCTTTTATCTTTCATTTAAAAAAAAAAACTTTATGGAAACTCATCTGATTCGCGAGTTATTAATATTTAAAGAGCAGCATTCCAGTCGAATGCTTGTGCCGCGCAGCAGCTAGGCGGGCAGTGCAGACTGCAGGCATTCTCATTACACAAAGCACCGTTGCAACGCTGCAGTCTCGGGCATTCCTGTTTACTACATTTTTTTTTCCCCCGCTTAGAATATTTTTGTTTAGAAGCAGATTTTTGAATCTGAAATATTTTTTAATTTATGCCAGGAGCAGCAGAATATATTTTGCAACGGATTTGATGTTTATTGATCGGTATGAAGGAATGAAATTCTCTCTTACCATCAATTGTCTGAGCTTTCAAAAACGGTCGCTAAGGAATTTCGCATGGTTCTCATATTCACTTGTGGCACAAAAAATGAATTTTACTTTTGGCGTAGCGCTGATTGCCCAATTATACAAAAAGGAAGCTGTGGTAATCTGATTATCAAGTGGCCAATTTCTTTCACAGCCACTTATTAAAAGCTTAGAGAAACTATTTTTGCACACTACATGTAACTCTATTAATGCTGAATGAGGAATATCGTAATCAACCCTCTCAACAACAATAGTGTCCAAAAAGAATAGTACAATTGTACATCAGTGTCTGCTAATACCAATCATTTATTTATCAACTGCAGCGTTGCAACGGTGCATTGTGTAATGAGAATGCCTGCACTGCCCGCCTAGCGGCTGCGCGGCACAAGCATTCAACTGGAATGCCTAATAAAAAAATTTTGTTGATGTTTTTTGGTAAAAATTTTGAAATTTTTCTCTTTTCCTTATTTTATATAAGACAGCATCTTGTTTTACAAGATGCCTATGAGTGTTCTCAAAATCCGAAAAAAAGTGTCGGAAATATTACAATTTAAAAAAAAGTCGACCTTAAATTTCAAAATGGCGTCACTCCCAGAATTTAAAAAATTTTCAAAAATCCTTTGGCCAAAGAACGTTACCCATAAAGTACTACAACAATACTGAGTTTCATTGAAATCGATTTGATGGCTGCCAAGACTGATATTTCTAGTCACAAATTGAAGTCGAGATACAAAATTCGAGAAATTCTTGCATTTTTTTAAAAACTTCTCACGTGGTATACTCTCTTCAAATAGTCAAAAATATCTTTATTACAGGTCATTCGTGGAATTTCAAAGGCTTTTCAAGCGCTTCTCAAAAAAGTTTCTCGCTCATTTTTTGAATGACTAATCACGTTTAAAAGTCGGCAGTGGTTTTTATAAATACTCGCGCTAGTCGTTCCGAAAATTTCCGAAGGTAGTGTATGTTAATTAAAAAATTGTGTGGGATAAAAAAAATATTCTCGATTAAAAGCAATCCCCTTTTTCCGGCGAAAAATTCCCCTATTTTTCCCACAAATCAACTTCTGAACCACTATGATCCCTGATAGACCGATAATTGACTTTTGAAGCAATCATCAGCTTCAACTTAGAAAGTGAAATAATATATCAAATGGAGGACTACAAAGATCTATTATTGGCACTCTAGACCTGAAGTAATCGGAGCTCCCTGTCAGTTTTGCTCTGGGGTATATACCATTAAAAGCACGCTGTAAGGTATCACATCACTTTTATTAGGAACCTAATACTTCCATATTTATGTACACAGGAATTCTGGCAAACTTTAGATCGATCTTCTCGATATTCGATATGAAGGATGGCATCCGTAGCGTCTAATATCACCAAGTAAATTAGGAAAATCATTGTAATTTTGTCAAATATCAGACTCTCATTATAGGAAATTACAATTGCTTCCTCAATTTAGGGTGGTCAAAACAAATTTTTTTCGAATTTTTGTGGGTACACCCCCCAAATTTGTTCGAATTTACCCAAAAATGAATCCATTTTTTTTGTTTTGAAAAAAAATCATATTTAGAGGTGGCCCATGAAGTTTAACATGTATTTCCCATAAGAAAAAAAGACGTTTTTGTCAATCTTATTCAGAATCCTCAATATTATCTCAAACGAGTTGAAACTCAACATTTCTCTTCACAATTAGCCATAGAATACGAATAAAATATCACTTTTCAAATATCACCCCCATAAGTCTGTTTTATAGGGTCCCAAAGAAACCCCATAAGTGAAAAAATGGGTTTTGCGAGTTTTTGGCGCTAATTATTATTTTTTTGCGGTTTTTTTAATGCGAATTGTTTCTAATACATAAAATATGACTTTATACTGAAAATTAGATATTTTAATGAATTGTTTAAACAATTTATTATTGTTTTTAGCAATTTTCTCATAGAATGTAGTTAGAAAGTCGCGGTTTTTTCACAAATTTTCCATTTATTGTCCAATTTTCAATCAGAGGGAAGTGATAGTTCATCAATGTTAACAATAGTGATTGTTTAAACAAGTTATTATAATTATTAATAATATTATATTTGAGTAATGCTAGAAAGATGCGGATTTTTTTTAAATTTCTGGCTTTTTGTCCAATTTCCATCTGTAGTGAATTAATAATAAATTCAAGTTAACAAAATGATTGTTTAAACAATTTATTATCATTGTTGATAATATTCTCTTTGCTTAATCGGTAGAATGTTGCGGTTTTTTCTGAAATTTTCAACTGTTTTTTTTATTATGCGTGACTTGATAATTAATTAGATTTAGCCAAAGTAATTGTCTAAACAAATTATTATTGTTTATGACTATCTTCATCTATATCGATTGCGCCTGATAGTTGCGATTTTACGGCAATTTTCACCTTTCTGTCCTTTTTTCACTTAGTGAGGTAATAATTAATTAAAGTTAACAGAAAAGTTGTTTAAACAATTTAATATTGTTTATAACTATCTTTTCTCAGATAAGTGCTAGAAAGTGGCGGTTTTTTCTAAAATCTTTCACTTTGCATCGCCTTTTTATTTATGAACAAGTAATAAGTCAACCACAACAAAAACGATTTTTCGAAAGGTATTGTTGTTTTGAGTGAATTATTTTTGCTCTTTTCCAAATGCTTAAAAAAATTAATTTAAAGAAAAAAAACTATTTTACACAAGAGGCAAAAACAAAGAATAGAATACTTAGGAATAGGTGGAAGGACTAGGTCTTTAAATGTCTTGTAAAAGTTTTTTTTTGATTACAACAAGAAGTTTATTGCAAAGCGTAAAAGAAAAACTTGGGATTGCAAATCTATAATGTTTATATATTAATTGTTAGTAATTAAGCAGGCGAAGCAAAGTGAAAGATTTTAGAAAAAACCGCCACTTTCTAGCACTTTTCTGAGAAAAGATAGTTATAAACAATATTAAATTGTTTAAACAACTTTTCTGTTAACTTTAATTAATTATTACCTCACTAAGTGAAAAAAGGACAGAAAGGTAAAAATTACCGTAAAACCGCAACTATCAGGCGCAATCGATTAAGATGAAGATAGTCATAAACAATGATAATTTCTTTAAACAATTATTTTTGCTAAATCTAATTGATTATCAAGTCACACCTAATAAAAAATAAACAAACAGTTGAAAATTTCAGAAAAAACCGCAACATTCTACCGATTAAGCAAAGAGAATATTATCAACAATGATAATAAATTGTTTAAAAAATTATTTTGTTAACTTGAATTCATTATTACTTCACTCCAAATAAAAATTAAACAAAAAGCCGGAAATTTCAAAAAAACCGCATCTTTCTAGCATTATTCAATTATAATATTATTAAGAAGTATAATAAATTGTTTAAACAATTATTTTGTTAACTTGAATTCATTATTGCTTAACTCCGAATGACAAGTGGACAAAAAACCAAAAATTAAAAAAAAACCGCATCTTTTCAGCATTATTCAAATTTAATATTATTAATAATTATAATAAATTGTTTAAACAATTATTTTGTTAACTTAAATCTATTATTACTTCACTACAGATGAAAATTGAACAAAAAGCCAGAAATTTAAAAAAAATCCGCATCTTTCTAGCATAATTCAAATATAATATTATTAATAATTATGATAAATTGTTTCAACAATCACTATTATTAACAATGATGAACTATCACTTCCCTCTAATTGAAAATTGGACAACAACTGGAAAATTTGTGAAAAAACCGGGTCTTTCTGACTCCATTCTATGAGAAAATTGCTAAAAACAATAATAAATTGTTTAAACAATTCATGAAAATATCTAATTTTCAGTATAAAGTAATATTTTATGTATTGGAAACAATTCGCATCAAAAAAACCGCAAAAAAATCATAATTAGCGCCAAAAACTCGCAAAACCCATTTTTTCACTTATGGGGTTTCTTTGGGACCCTATAAAGCAGACTTATGGTGTTGGTTTTTGAAAAGTGACATTTTATTCATATTCTATGGCTAATAGTGAAGCGAAATGTTGAGTTTCAACTCGATTGAGATAATATTGAGGATTCTGAATAAGATTTACAAAAACGTCTTTTTTTCTTATGGGAAATACATGTTAAACTTCATGGGGCTTGCGCCACCCCTAAATATCATTTTTTTTCAAAACAAAAAAAAATGGACTCATTTTTGGGTGGATTCGAACAAATTTGGGGGGTGTCCCGATAGAAATTAAAAAAAAAATTTGCCAAAGCATTTTTGGACCACCCTATTCCTCATATAGGAAGGAAGCTTTGTCATGGTAACATTTTCCAAAATTTTTAAATTCATTTAATTGAACCTTCCTCAATTTAAAAATGTCTAATACAATGTTTTACTCAATTTTCCGAATGTGTGTGTGGATGTGTGAATGTGTAGATGTGTGGTTGTGTGGATGTGTGAATGTATGGATGTGTGGTTGTGTGATGTGTGGATGTCACACTTTGTTGTGAACGCTATAACTTGAAAATGGTTGCAGATAAATTGATGAAATTTGGAAAGATTATTTTTCTCACTAATGTCTTGAAACTGACCGAAGGATTTCTAAAAATATTTGTTGCATTTTTTTTAGCACTTAATAATATTTTAAAAATCGGTTTTTTATAGTAAAACTTTTTTCATTAATATAATTCAAAGTTGATGCAAGAACAGAAAAGATGTGTTGATCCGAAAGCACTAGATTGACCTATAATATTAATAAATTTTATTAAAGCGTAGGGAAGTTATGGCAATTTATATATTTTGAAAATCGGTTTTTCATAGTAAAACTTTTTTCATTGATATAATTAAAAGTTGATGCAAGGACGGAAAAGATTCCTTGATTCGAGGAAAATCGATTGATCTATAATATTAATACACTTTATTGCAAATTAAGGTAGCTCTGCTCATTTATAATATTTGAATCACCTGTTTCTAACGGGAAAACTTTTTTCATCGACATAATTGAAATTTGACGCTTGAATAGAAAAGTTTTTTTGATCATAAATTTTCAAATAGAATAATTGTGACAATTTTTGTAAAAATATCATAAAGCTGGGAAAGGGATAGGGTGCGAAAGAACTTTTCTCTTCCATTTTCCAGCTCGACAAATTATCATTTCGAATACAAAATTTAAATTGTCTGATTTGTCTTTGTATTTGAAAAATTGTTTGTATTATTTTGTAATTTTGTATTTTTTGTAGATTTCTATATAATTATAAATAAAACAAAGTGGAAACACTCGAGATCGAATTCACAGCTAGTTTATCATTAATTGACTCAAATTACTACTGTGTCTTGCAAAATAAATTAAATAACTGTCAGGGTACAATTTTCTGGTTGGCCTTTGAGCGTTTATAATAATAATTAATCAATACGAATAGATTTATTATATAAATTTTGAAAAAATTGAATATTTTAGAACTGCAAGGTAAAATGTATAATGTAAATTATTGTAAAAGTGATTTCAGACTTCACAGCCTAAAATTCTCTGAAAACAGGGAAAATAAGGTGATTTTTCAGGAAAATGGGAGGATAGTGGATAAATAAATTTTTTAAATAACATTAATTAAGGTAGGAATAGAGTTTAGTTTTCTAGCTAAAGTCGAAAGTTTTAGCAAATATTTGACTTTGAATAAGAAAAGATTAATTTTGAACAAAAAAGTTAATCTTTGATCAAGAAAGATAAATTGACAACCAAATAATTGGATTTTCAAATACAAAGATGAATTCTCAACCAAAAAAGATAAATTTACAACCAGATATTTGAACTTTCAAGCAAAAAAGGCGAATTTCCAACAAAAAAGTTGAATTTTTAACCCAGAAGATGAATTTTCAATCAAAAAAGGGGACTTTCTATCCAAAGATGAATTTTCATTTCAAAAAGACGGAGTTTCTATCAAAAAAGACGAATGTTTAACAAAACAGTCGATATTAAGAAAAAAAAAGATGAATTCTGAACCCAATATAAAATAGTAGACCTTTTAAATTAAGAGAATTAACTTTCAACCAAAAAGATGCCTTTTTAAGAAAATAGGTGAATTTTAAAAAAAATTAATTAATTTTCAGCCAAATAGTAGAATTGTTTACCAAAAGATACTCAAAAAAAAGTTGAATTTTTAACCAAATGGTTGAACTTCCATGTAAAAAAGACGAATTTTCAACAAAAAGCTTGCATTTTTAAGCAAATAGTTGAATTTTTGAATACAAAGATGAATTTTCATCAAAAGAGATGAATGCTGAACCCGAAATAAAATAGTAGGCTTTTCAAATTAATTAAAATAATTAACTTTGAACGAAAAAGATGCCTTTTTAAAAAAATATGTGAATTTTCAACAAAATAATTAAATTTTCAACCAAATAGTAGGATTCTTAACCAAAAGAGTCGAATTCTCGATTTAAAATATGATTCTAGAATTTTCAATATTTCAGCTAAATAGTAGAATTTTCAACCGAAACAGATGAATTCGAAACCAAAAATATAATAATAGACTTTTCAAATAAAAAGAATTAAATTTCTATAAAAAAATGAATCCTGAACTAAACAAAAGATTTTTCAACAAAATAGATCAATTATGGATTCTAAATGGAATACAAGACTTTTTAATAAAAATAATTAACTTGCAACCACAGAAGACGAATTAACGACCCAAAAAGAAGATTAACTTTGTATCTAAATGGTAGAATTGATAACTGAGAAAGATGAATTTCGAGCCAAAAATATAATAGTGGACTTTTTCAATTAAGAGAATTAACTTTTAAAAAAATCCTTGTCACGAAAATAGGTGAATTTTGAACAAAATAATTAAATTTTTAAACCAAATAGTAGAATTTTGAAGCAAAAGAAACGAATTCTGGATTCAAAATATTATATTAGACTTTTTAATGAAAGGAATTAAGTTTCAACCATAAGAGATTAAGTTTCGACAAAAATTTAAACTTTCATTACAAAAGAACCGAATTTCTATCCAAAAAGACAAATTAATTACATTTTCAGCTGCATGGTAAAATTTTTAACCAAAAGAGATGAATTTTGTACTAAAAATATAGTCGTAGACTTCTTGAAAAAAAGTAATTTTCTACCAAAAAAAGATTAATTCTCAACTAAAAAAATGTCTTTCGGACAAAACAGATGAATTATGGATTCTAAATGTTATAGTTGACTTTGTAATAAAAAGAATGAACTTTTAACCACAAAAGATGTATTTTCAAAAAAAGTTTAATTTTCAATCCATGAGTACGGATTTTCTATCCAAAAATACACATTTTCAACGAAACTGTTGAATTTTCGACAAAAAAAAACGTTAAATCAATTTAATTGAATTTTCAGCTAAACAGTTGAATTTCAAATAAAAATAATTAATTTTCTACTAAAAAAGATGACTTCTCAACTAAAAAATGACATTTTAACAAAATAGATGAATTATGGATTTAAAATAGGATATTAGACTATTTAATAAAATATTAACTTTTAACCATGAAAGATGATTTTTCTATGAGAAGTAGAATTTTTATTTCAAGAGGACGGATTTTCTATCCAAATAGACGAATGTTCAGTAAAACAGTTGAATTTGAAAGAAAGCAAAATAGGTGAAATCTGAACCCAAAATACAATAGTAGACTTTTCAAATGAAAGAATTAACTTTCAAGCAAAAGATACGAATTTTCGATAAAGATTTGAATTTTTAACCTAATAGTTGAATTTTCGATACAAAGCTGAATTTGCAACCAAGAAAGATGATTTGAAAAAAAAAATTTAACTTTCAATCAAAAGATAAGAATTTAGAACAAAAAAGTTAAATTTTGAAGTAAATAGTTGGACTTTCAAGCAAAATGATAAAATTTATAAACAAAAAAAGAGGACTTTTATACCCAAAGATGAATTTTCATTCCAAAAAGACGGATTTTCCATTGAAAAAGACGAATGTTTAACAAAACAGTTGAATTTGAAAAAAAGAAAGGAGATGAATTCTCAACCCAAAATACAATAATAGACTTTTAAAATAAAAAGAATAAACTTTCAACCAGAAACAGACAAATAAAAAAAACGACTTTTTAACTAAATAGTTCAATTTGCAACAAAAAAATTGAATTTTCAACCAAATAGTAGCATTGTTAAGTACAAGAGATATTAATGGTTTCTATTAATTAATTTTTTATCCAAGCGAAAGAACAGGAAAACTGGAAATTTTCTTGAAAACAGGGGAAAAAAGAATGCTTAAAAAAGGGAAAAGACGGAAATTCAATTTATTTGCAAAACATGTAGAGTATCCCTCAATTATAATTTTAATATGCCAATTATAAGGTTTATGTAGTTATATATTAGTTATAAATAATATAAAAGGAAAACTTATTTCGAAAAAAACATTAACTTTAAAATCTGAAATATAAAATGAACTTCGTTATTTCAACGGATATGGTTAGTAACATTGAGCACAATTTCAAACGCATTTTTTCCGGAAAGAGAAACGATATTTAATGTAAAAGTAAAAACTAATACGAAAAACTCCCGCTTTTTTAAATTCCCGGCCTTTTTCTAGAGCTCAAAATCCCAGGCTAATTCCCCATTTTCCTTTTCTGATGTATACCGGACGTGCAAGGTACGTTCCACTGACGTCAGAAATTCCGGAAACTTCCAGGAGCTGACGGGAATGCACTTCCGGACTAGTATTCGAATTATCTCTGCTAACAATGAATTTTCTCATCTCAAGATTTTTTTTTGTATTTTCAGTTTATTAGAGTTAAGAATATTCTCGACAGGTGCATAACTTCGAATATCTTCGAGAATCTCTCATCAGAAAGTTTATACATTCTTTAAACAATACTTAATAATTTCGAATTGAAAACGTTTGTAATAAAAATAAAAATACTGAACGATTTTGCATGAAAAACTTTTCAAATCAAACGATTATAGATTTTAATCAAAATTTAAAAAAGTCCGTGTCTAGGTTCACCGAAATTCGGTGAGCGTAGAACAAATATTTTCGGTCGGCCCAGGCGACAATATTTCAAATAAAATTAAAAGGAATAGAACTTCAATTATTTCAAAATGAAAGCTTTAAAATTGAAAGTTTTTGAAACTGAAAAGTTTTTATTCAGAAGTACTCAAAATAAAAAAATTTGAAAAATTGGACTCTTTTATCAGAAAGGAGTTGAAATTGTACCATTTCTAATTGAAACCGTTCAAAATTACCCAATTTTTTTCGAATTGAAGTGCATCTATTAAGTTAAGAATTATTTTATTTTGAAAATTAAACACTTTGGTTAAAAATTCATCCTTTTTGGTTAAAATCGATTTATTTGTTGAAAACCCAACTTTTTAGGATAATAATTCAACTGTTTTCTAATTAAATCTTCTTTTTGGCTCAAAACTTTAACTATTTGGTTGAAAATACAACTGTTTTTGGTTGAGATTCACCCTCTTTTTTTTTAATTCGATCATCTGTTTGAAATTTCAATTAGTTTGTTCCAAAAAATGTTTTGTTGAAAATTCATAGTTTTCTTATAGAAAATTCATCCTGATGAATTAAGACTTCATCTTTCATGGTGAAAAAGTAACCTTTTTCTGTTGAAAATGCATTTTTCTTCTGAAATATTCGTCTTTTTGCTTAAAAATAAATTATTTTTATAAGTTCAACTATTTGGTGAAAATTTCACTTTTGTTTGTTGAAAATAAATATTTTTGTTGAAAATTAAATTTTTCAGGTTGATAATTCAACTGTCTTTTAAACAATTTGTCTTTTTGACTTCAAAATTCGACTTCTTGGTTGAATTTTAATATTTCTCGCTTGAAAATTCAACCACTTGGTTTAAAATTCATCGTTGTAGGTTAAAAATTAAACTATTTGGCTAAAACTTTAATTACTTTATTGAAAATTCGCCTCTTCTGCTTGAAAGTTCTCAACTATTTGGTTGAGAATGAAACTGTTTTTGGTTGAGGTTTTGCCACTTTTATTCAAAAATTTGACCATTTGGTTGAAAATTCAAATATTTTGTTCATTAGTCATCTTTTTCGTCAAAAATTCAACTGTTTTGTTGAAAATTCATATTTTTGGATAGAAAATTTTTCCTTATGGATTGAAAATTCTTCTTTTACGGTGGAAAAGTAATCTTTTTTGGTTAAAAATTCATATTTCTTGGTTGAAAACTAACTTTTTTGTTGAGAATTCAGCTCTCTTTCAAAAAATTCTTATTTTTGCTTAAAAATAAATTACTTCTCTGAATTAAACAATATGGTGAAAAATTCATCTTTCTTTGTTGAAAATGATCGCTTTTGCTGAAAATTATTATTTATTTTTCAAATTTGACTATTTGATTTCAAATTAAACTTTCGGTTCTACCAACTCTTTTGGTTAAAAAGTCAACTACTTTTTTGAAAATGCAATATATTTTTACGTGAAATCTTAGGAATTTTAACTCTGCATATTCAATGCAACATTTTATCTATATTAATTTTATTTAGAATTTATTTTCCTATTTTCGTGAAAAATCACCCTATTTCCCCTGTTTTGAAAGCATTTTAAGCTCTAAAGTCAGGAATTTTTGCAACAAAAAATTTATTATTTTTCAATATTTGCACTTTTTTAAATTAATTTTTTTGCAGTTGCTTTCTCCTGACTATTATATTTTTGGTTGAAAATTTTATAATTTTGTTAAAAGTTTAATAATTTGGTTAGAAAGTCCTTTTGGGTTGAAAATTTAATTATTTTAGTAGAGAATTAGCTTTTTGTGTGAAATATTTTGTTGGTCTAGAAAATTGGAATAAAATTGATCTCAATTGAAAGTTCAACTATTTTCTGGAAAATTCTTCTTTTCGGTTCAAACATTCATCTCTTTTCGTAATAGACTATAATTTTTAATACCAAAAAAATGAAAATTGAGGGGCAAAATAAAAAACAATTGAAAGGAAAGAAGAGATTCAAGAAGAAGAATCGAGAATAGAAAAATCAAGAGAGCCTTCTGGTTAAAAAAAGATTTCGATCTCTTCCTTTCAATTCCAATCAGCGACCGCTTCAACCATGTAAATTTAGTTTCAATCCCTCATTTACCTCCTCAATCAGGCATTAATCTCCACTTCGCACAAAAACTCAAAAATTCGACTCAACAAAATCCTCGACTGATTTCAAGACCTTTTTAATTCGCAGAAGGACGGAAAGCTAAAAACACAAAAGAGGAGGAGATAGGAATGAAGTCTCCATCCCTTCAGAATAATTTTTGTTCTAAATCAACGAATGAAGGTGTCGACTGCTACCGTCGGGCAAAGAGGAGGAACGACCCAGGTGAAGGGGGAAGTTCGTATCCGGAAGAGAAAAGAAAAGATAAGAAAATAAATTAGAGGGCGAAAGTATAAAGATAAAAAGAAAAAAATGGGGCTTGCATAAAGTGTCCTCGGAGGGAGTTAACGACTAAAGAACTAGTAGAAGGACGAGAATCGGGAGAACACGATGAAGATCTGATACCTGTCGTGGAGAAAAAGTAAGGAAGGACCCTGAAACTTTTAAAAGTTATTTAAATTAAATAGAGTGTAGGCAAGGGTAAGTAAAAAGAGGGCACAGATAAAGATTGATTACAAGGGTCTCGGAATTCCGAACAGGGTTTCTCCATCAAGGCTTAATCTCTTTTAGTGACTCGCTTTTTCAATGTGCAATATAATTTAATCGTAGGAAATGCCAGTTGATTAGAGATTGTTTGACAGTTCATACCAGAAGTCAGTCATTGACTGAAATGACTGATAGTGGCAGTAATCGACTGACACGACTGAAGGTGGCAGTCATTGACTGACACGACAGGCAGTGGCAGTCATTGACTGACACGACTGAAGGTGGCAGTCATTGACTGACACGACAGACAGTGACAGTCATTGACTGACACGAATGAAAGTGGCAGTTATTGACTGACACGACTGGCAGTGGCAGTCATTGACTGACAGTGTCAGTCACGAAGACAAGGTCAAATAACTTCCAGACATATCTTTGTCGAACTCGACCCTAGTCCGTTACTTCCCTCTACCGACCGACTGACCGAAGAAAAGAAGTACTTATAAGCTTTCTGTCAGTCAGGCACTTGTGTCAATCAAGACCTGTTAAAAGTAGTGAGCCCTGTTGTATAATAACAAAATACTCTTAAGCTTGCAAAACTCATTCGAATGCAATTAAGTCAGTCAGTTTCTAACTAACTAACCAAAGATGATTCATTAACTATTTCTAACCAAATAGTTAAATTTTCAACAAAAAAGATGGATTTTTCCACAGAGAAGATTAATTTTTTACCAAAAAATATGAATTTTCAACAAGATACATCAATTTTTAGCAAAGTTTTTGAATTTCAAAGAGAAAAAGGCGAATTATCTAGAAAACAGTTGAATTTTCAACCAGAAAAGTTGAATTTTTAACCCTAAATGTTGAGTTTCTAACGAAAAAGTTAATTTTTAGTCAAGAAACATTACTTTTCTAAAATTATAGATGAAGTTTCTACCAAAAGATGAATTTTCAACCCATCAAACGAAGAAAACGAGTTTTCAATAAAATAGTTTAATTCTCAACGAAAAAGATGTATTTTCAACAAAAAAGTTAAATTATCAATCAAAAAGATAAATTTTTTCATCAGGAAGATTGATGTTTTACTAAAATGACAAATTGGCAACAAAATACATCAATTTTAAATTTCTTTTTTTTTTTTTTGAAAATTCATGAATTTTCTGGAAAATTTGTCTTTTTTTATAGAAAAATAATTTTCTTGAGTGAAAATTCATCTTCTTGGTCAAAAATTGAACTATTTAGTTAAAAATACATTTTCTTTTGTTTGAAGATTCATTATTTCAGGTAGAAATTCTTTTTTTTTTGTTAAAAATTTAATTATTTTTCTTTAAATTCCTGTATTTTGTTAAATTTCATATTTTTCAATATAAAATTAATTTTCTCGGTTGAAAATTGATCTTTTGGGTTAAAAATTCATTTACTTAGTTGAAAATTTAACTATTTTGTTGAAAATTCGTCTTTTTTTTGCTTAAAAAATTAGATCTTTTTGTTGAGAAATAAATTTTCTTCAACTGAAAATATATATATTCAATTTTTACCGAAAAATAACCCTTTTATAGTTAAAAATTCATTTATTTTGTTGAAAACCCGTATTTTCTGGGTTTAAAATTCATATTTTCGAGTTGAAAACTCAAGCATTTGGTATAAAATTAATTTTTTTGGCAAGAAAATCAAAAATTTTGTATGTAATTTTTTCATTATTGACTCTTTTGTTGAAAATTTATCTTTTTGATTGAGAATTTATTTGTTTTCATTAAGGATTGAACTATTTTGTCAAAAATTTGTAATTTTTGTTCGAATTAAACTGTTTTTTATTTAAACTTAAAAATTTTTTGTGTGGAAATATCAACTATCACCCTTTTTATTGAGAATTAATTTGTTTTGGATAACATTAACTCCTTTAGTCAAAAATATAACTATTGTATTGAAAATCCCTTTTGTTGGTTCTAAATTGACTTTTTTAACTAAAAATTTCATTTTTCGTTAATTTTTTCAACCGAAAATATAACTGTTACATTTTTTGCTGAAAATACATCTTCCTCTAAGGAAAATTTAACTATTTAATTCAGAATTCAACTGGTTCAATTAAACGGAAAACACTAATTTTTAACAAACTAGTAGAATTCACAACCAAAAAGATGAACTTTTAAACAAAAAATTTTTATTTTCAACCAGAAAGATGGATTTTTCCACCAGAAAGATTAATTTTCAACCATATACATCAACTTTCAACAAAGTTAATTTTATACAAATTAGTTTAATTTTCTGCCAAATAGATAAAGTTTTATAAAAATAATATCATTTTTAACCAAATATTTGAATTTTCAATCAAAAATATGAATCCTCATCAAAAAAGTTTATTTTCAACCAAATTGTTGAATTTTCAAACCAAAAAGAAATTTTCTACAAGAGTTTAATTTTCAGTCCGAATAACATATGAATTTTCAACTTAAATGATGGATCTCTAACCAGAAAAAAATGAATTTTTAACAAAATAGTTCCAATTTCAACCAGCTAGTTGAATTTTTAACCAAAAAAGATTAATTTAAACAAAAAATGTAATAGTTATATAAAAACGATTCTAATTTGAAATAAAACAGTTGAATTCAACCAGAAAATTAAAATTTTTCACAGAAGAATTGAAACCTGAACCAAACCAGATTGGAAAAAAATTGCATTTTTAACCAAAGAAGATTATTTTTTAACCAGGAAGATTAATTTTCTAAAAATGGAATAGCTAAATTCTTATCCAAACAAATAAATTTTTAACAAAAAATCAAATTTAACAAAGTAGTTCGAATTTTAACCAAGTAGTTAAATTTTTGACCAAGAAGGATGACTTGTTAATAAAATAGTTTTTTTGTTCAAAAAATTGGCAGAATATTATTGATGTTATAGTTGTCGACCAGATAAATGCATTGAATAATTTGATGTTAATTTTGTTTGTCCACTGGTCTAAAATCAATATTTTTTTAATATATATTTTTTAAGTTGTGAAAAAATTGCTCTCAAGCTCCTGTTACGTATCCACAATTCAAATTCATATTTTTGTACTGATCACCAACTCCTTCTATAATGCTACAAAAAACTGTACTCTCTTCTACTCTCCTCCTTCTATACCAAAATGGCGAATACACAATTTTAACTAAAACATGCTCGTGTCCTTATTTCAAATGTACCTGTGAAATCCAGCTTACAAATGTAACATATTTTGGTCCTTCGAGTCGGATGTCGATAGACAAGTATTTGTGAACAATAATTTCGGTTGAAAAATACCGAAAAGTCGCGTATCAAACTGATTTTCGGCCATGCGGTCGCCTTATTCCATGATCAAGAAAGACACTTTGGTACTTCTAAAATCTAAAGGAAGATAAGACGCCACCATCAACCTGGAATTTAGGCAGAATCGTCGACTTTCATCCTGGAAAGGATGGCATTTCTCGCATAGTTTCTGCCAGAACGACTAAGGGCATCGTTCGTCGAGCATTCACTAAATTGTGTCCTCTACCTAATTATCACTTATTATTACTACGCACTCGGATTTAAATTGATCGTGAAGCATATTTATTCTCTTTTGCTGAAATTATTTACTAAGGTGGGCGTAGAATCACTGTATGAATTTAGTCACAACCAGTGATAACCTACAGCTGAAACCGACTCTATCAGAAGAACTCGCATCTGCCTGCACGTTTGGGCAGGGGAGAGGAAAGCTGCAGAAAATCACCTTCTGAGTTCATTCGATTTTTCAGCAGTTGAGTTTGAAAACAGACATTCGACCCTACCCATCGAGAGTGCATACAATCATCCTCTGTAAGTACAGTTCCACCGACCAAGCTTCGGCGGCGTGGCGTCGCTTATACGTGAGTGGCGCGGCCTATCTTGCGCCTTGGAGGTGGAGGGGATACCCAGGAGTATAAGCGAGGAGTCAGAGAGTGGTATCCGCCTTCTCTTTCCAACCTATGTATCCCCTCCACCTCTAAGCCACTGGATACGCCACGCCACTCACGTATAAGCGACGCCACGCCGTCGAAGCTTGGTCGGTGGAACTGTACTCTGTGTCAAATCACATCAGGGTCGACATTAGTTAAAATGCAGCGAATAACACAACCCGGTCGTACTTCCCAGATGGTCACCCATCCGAGTGCTATCCGCGCTCGAAATGGCTTGACATCTGGACTCTTCCCGAGAATGCAATGAAGTGGCAATGAAGTGCCTTAAATATTATCCATTTTTTCACTTTTAAAATAAAATGATAAAGAAGAGACTGAAAGACTTTAATAGAATTCTTACAAAGTTGCAAGACTTTAAAAGGATTTGAGAAACGCTGTTTCAAAGAGAATTAAGCTAAAGGGAGTGTGGGGGACAAGATAACGACTTGAGAAGAGGGATTGATAGCGACGACATTGGGGATAAAATATACACGTCTCACAAGGGGAATTAAAAGGTGTTTCTTTTTCCTCTCAACGCATCTTGGAATCTTAGAGGGGTGGCAGATAGCGGCTTAAAAAGATGGGGTGCAAAATTTCATCCCCTTTCGACTATCTTTCCCGGGTGGTCAATAATAACTCTCTTTATGATTTTTACGAGCATATCCTTCTCAGATGGGAGAAGCCCTCAATATTCGTAAAAAACCCATCTTCGTCGAAGGGGATCGATGCAATGGCACGAATCCACAGAAGGGTCAATGAATTTGAAGGGGTATTTTAAAAAATATTTTTTGTTTCTCTCTGGTAGAATTAGTTGAAATTTTAAAGTTATAGTAAAAAAAAGTTAGAATTTGATAGAAAATTTTGATTGAAAATTCTTTTTTTTTAAATTAATTTTGTTAAATAAAAATGTATATAAATGTATATTCAGTTTTTGCGAAACAACTCATCTTTGTGGCTGAAAAATCAAATATTTGGTTAAAATTTTTTTTTTGTCGAAGAATCATAATTTTTGTTAAAAATTCATTTCTTCGGTTGAAAAATAAACTATTTTGTTAAAAGTTTATTTTTTTAGTGAAAATTAATTTTTTGGCTGCAAATATATATATATTCAATTTTTCTTAAAAGAAACACTTTTTTAGTTAGATTTTTTCTAGGTTGATTCATCATTTTAGTTATAAAACCCTTTTTTGTCAAAAATTAAACTATTTGGTTAAAAAACCATCTTTTCGT
>CAKNYM010046333.1:27031-57295 GCA_932195095.1 Andricus curvator
AAAATATTGCATGAGATTGCAAAATATTGTATGAGATTGCAAAATATTGCAAAATTACCCAAAAGTACAAATTTTGAAGCGAAACTTCTTTTGGGACGGGAGTGAATTGAAAAAAACGACTGACCGAACGAACGGAGGTCTCTGTCTCTCTCTTACAAGTATGCTTTCTATATAGTCTATACCTTCTCTCTCTATTCGCGTTTCCATTTTGTGCAGCGATTCGCAATTGCTCTGAAGACTGTTCTTCAATATCCGCACTACTGCCACGCTAACTAAATCAGGTATATTATGCTCTCTCTCTCTCTCTCTCTCTCTCTCTCTCGCTCTGCACTCTCTTATTATGCGATCTCCTCAAAACTCATGATGATTCCTCACGAAAAATGTCAAAGTTATACCACCAAAGTTTCACTTCTGTCGTGTCGCCCCACTGTCGCACACTGGTTTTTTCTATTATTGAGACGAATTTTGTCCTTTTTTTGTATTTTTTTGTACATTGTTGTATTTTATTGTAGTTTTAAGTTTCTACAAGAATTTACAACTACAAAAATCTACAGGAATTTACAGGTTTTGCAGCCAAAAAGTTCATCTTTTCTGACCTTGAATGACAAATATTTGGAATATTACAATGAGATATATTTCATTTCATTCAAAATTATGTCATTGCAATGTTTTCAATATTTGTCATCCTAGTTCGAAAAAATAAACTTTTTGATTGCAAATAAAAATTGAACAATTGAGAAAGAATTGATCACGGTCATTGAAATTAAAAGATTCGAATTCTTGAAGATACAAATTTTTTCACTTGAAGTTATAAAAACTGAACCGCAACCTAAGACACTCAAAAGTGGAATACTTTTGAATTTTAAACTTTTAAAATTGAAGCTTAAAAAAATGTTAATTCAAATCTTTAATAATTTTCGCGTATATAATGAAAGCTTTTAATACTTTTCGACCGCAAGTTTTTTTAATTGAAAGCCCTTGAACTACAAAATTTTAACTTTTATACATTGTACAGTTGAAATATTAAAAAAAATAGAAATACATGCTATCATTTTCAATGCTTTTAATTGAAGAATTAAACAACAAAATAAATTTTCAAAATTAGATCATTTTAAGCAATTTTCAGCTATAAAGCTTATTTTCTACATTAAAATTTATTTTCAAACTCTTTTTGAATATTCTCTTAAAAATTTATTTCAAAAATTATCATTTAGAAATTTTTCAGGAATCTAATAATAATTTCATCATCTTGGAACTCGAAATTCTCCTACAATTTTTTCAAAATTCTGCAAAAGTAAAAAAATTACTTTAAAATCATCCAGATTCTTTTTTGCCAATTTTTCGAAATCTTACTAAATATTCTTTTTAAGTTAATTTTCCGAAAGCAAATTATGCTTAGTTCTTCTATGAATTTTAATACAAATATTTTATTTATTCAAAACGTTTCAAAATGTTCTAAAAGCTTGTAAATTTTGTATTCGAAATCTTCAAAAATCTACGTTGTCTTTTAAATGTTCTGAAATCTTTTCACGGTTTAAATTATTTTAGAATCTTTCAAAAACTTCTAAATATATTTTAAAATTACTTGATTATTTTCCAAATTAATGATGGTTCAATTGCCATTTAGTAATCGAATTTCTGTTTTATCTTTTTAAATATATCCTTAAAATTGATTTTTCAAATAAAAAATCTTTTTGAATTTTCTCAGCAAACTTAAGAATTCTTTTATTTATTAAAAACCTTTGAAGATCCTTAAAAATCTTCAGAATTTTATTTCGAAATCTTTACAAATCTAAATTCAATTTTTTATTTGTCGAAATCTTTTCAAGTTTTAAATTAAGTTTGGATCTTCCCAAAATTTGTAAATGTCTCTTAAACTAACAAACATTTTTTCCAAATTGATAATTTGATCAATCGTTATTTTTGCAGCAAAATTCAATAATTTCACTTGGATATTCAAAATTTGTGAAATAGAAAAATCAAAATTGAAACGTTCAAAGTTGAAATTTGACACATTCAAGGCTTTCTACTTCAAATAATTCAGTTTAAAATTTTTTAGTTTTCAATGTTTGATTTATAATTGCTCATTTGAAGTAAAAAGTAAAATATTGCTAGATATTAACAAAAATGTCATCCTCAATCAAAAAATTTCAAATTATATGTTTAAAAATGGAATATTTTAGATTGAAAAAATATTTGAATAGAATTTGGAATTTTATATGATCTATTGATTTAAATAATTTTATTTTATTATATAATATATATATATATATATAATATATATATATATATATATATATATTTATGTATAATATAATATAATATAATATGATAATTTGATTCAAATTATTTTAAAATTAAGAATAGTTTAGAAAGTTTCAATCGAATGTTTACATTTATGAGGTTTTAAAATTGAACAATTTCTATTTTTAAAGTTAAAGTTTGTAACTTGCCTAATTTTGAACAGATTGAAAATCGTTATGTGAAATCAATTATTGTTCAATTTTCAATAATCGAACTACAGTTCAATGTGATTTACTATAATAGCAAAAGTTCCTGGTGAAAGTGTAATATTTTTTTCTAAATTTTAGTTTCTTGTAGAAACTTATATATTACATATCTTACAAAAATTGACAATAAAGTACAATTCGAAACGTTGATGCAAATTCTAAAACTACTGTTTGTAAAAATACATATTTTGTTTGTAATTTTCTGAAATAATTTACGTAAAATTAAAAGTATTTTCATTGCGTCAAACACCCAAATTAAAAAAATGTAAAATCCTGTAGCTGTTCTGTAATACCTTGTAGATTTTTAGAACAACTTACAAAAAATATTAATAAAAAGTTATAGAAATTTTTTAATTGTAGAAACTTATAATTTATTGTTAAATTTCTTTCGATTTCCTTCAAGAAAATATGAAATCATATGAAAGTGTAAAAAAGAGCGATTCTGCACAAATAAACTTTACACAGCAAAAATGTGAGAATTCCCTTGAGTTGATATCTTTAAAATCTCTTAAAATACCGCTGCGAAGTACTATGGATGTATTCACTATAAGTGTATTTCTGCTCATTTTATGAGCATTCTGTTTCCTCATAGGTGTCAAATAAATTTGCTTTCTCATAGAGAGAGGTTTTTTTCTAAGAAAATAAAAAATGGAATACTTCTAATATTTTTCAAGCTTATGTTTCTACCGAAAATCTTATTTTCAGAAAATCAGAGAGCCCATTAAGATGTCAATCGATGTGCTTTGTTCCAATGAACAACTTTCTAACTTACGGCAATTTTATATTCCAAATAAAAAAAAAATGTTTTCTTCGGATAAACAAAGTAACCTTTTTTTAAACCATCTCAGTCGCTATTGGTTAATCAAGAATGGTCATCGAAAGTTTGTCAATAATCCACGCGTCTCACAGACGCGAACAATTACATCAAATACAAAACTCTTATATTCCCTATTTAAAAAAAACACTTGAAAATGAAGTAAATAATTTTGTTGAGAAATTTAAAATCGATATTGGTAGATTATGGTAGGTCATGAAATGTTCTTCAATTGAGCAATCGATGCATCTCGAAGATGCGAACAAATATATTACATACATTACTGTTGTATTCCCAATATTAAAAAAGTTTTCCTTATATTAACAAGATAAACAATATATTTTTTAATTCATATATCGGTATTGCTAGATGACAAGAGGTCATAGAATATTCCTCAGTAGGTCATTTGACGAGTCTCGAAGACGCGAACAAAAATATCAGGCAATACTGTAGCATTCCTAATATGAAGAAAGTTTTTCTCATATAAACAGAATACACCAATTTTTTTGAACTCCATAAATCGGTACTGGCGGGTCATAAAAGTTGCAACAATAATTGGTCAATCGATGCGTCTCGAAGATGCAAACAAATAAACTAGACATAATATTGCCGTATTTTTTGATCATAAAAAAGAGTTTTTCTCGTATGAACAAACTAAACCATTTCTTTAAAATTTATAAATCGGTACTGGTGAGCCATAAAAGGTTGAACAATAGGTCGATCGATGCGTCTCGAAAACGCGAACAAGTATACTAGAGATCGTATTGCTGCATTTTGAGTTTAAAAAAAAATTTCTTATATAAACAAGGTAAATTTTTTGTTTAAATGTGTAAATTCAAGAAAAAACTATTTCTAAATGGCCAATCTAGTTCAAAATCCTATCAGACCTGGATATCAATTGGTGCTAAAATTCGTCCCATGATCTATTTTTCGAGATACGGTGAACCGAAAAAAGTTACACACACACATGTAGGGATATTTTTTGAAAATTGTACTTTCAAGCTCGTGGGGTCAAATTATATCGAAATATGTCAAATGGAAACCTTCTGGAGTCTCTTGAAATCCTTTCATAACTTCGGAAATATTTTTAAATCAATTAAAATTTTTGAAATTTTTGAAATCTATTGAAATTCATTGAAATTTGTAAAATGTCCCAAATTTTTTTAAATAATTATAGGTCCTATATATCTCAATCTCGCCTATTCTTCTTCCCTTTAATTATTGAAATCCGTAGAAATCCCTTGAAGTAAAATATTACATAAACTATAAATTATTTGAAATTCCTTGAATATCAATTGAATTAAACTTATGCATTAAACTTCTCTAAAAAAAGTTAAGATCTCTAGAAATCTTTAAAATCCGTCTAAATCCTTGAAGATTTAATAAAATACTTTATATCTTGTGAAATTCCTTAAAATTCCTTAAAATCTATGGAATCACTATGAATTCTGCAAAATTTCATTTATTTTCCAAATTTCACTGGAAATATCTTGAAATCTTTTGAACTGATGCGAAATTTCTTGAAATTCCTTGAAAATTTTCTTAATCTTTTTAAATCCTTGGGAGTTTATTGAAATCTCCGGAAATTGTTTGGAAATCGCTAAAAACCTCCAAGCTTCTTCGAAACGTTTCGAGATTCCTCAAAATCCGTGAAAATATTTTGAAAGCTCTTGAACATCATTGAAATCTTTTAAAATTAGTTATAATATTTGAAAACCCCCTAAAATCCTCTAAAAAAACCTTAAAATCTGTAAAATTCTTCGAAATACCTTAAACTCCCTTGAAATCTTTTAGATCTCTAGAAATTGCTCCAAACTCAATTTAATTTATTTTTTAAGACCTTTTTAAAATTATTTGGAACTCCTTGAAATTCTCGGAAATATTTGAAAATCTCAGAAATTCTCTAAAATCCCTCAAAAAGTTTCGAAAATCCTTGAAATTCGTGGAAATATTTTTAAATCTTTCAAAAACCGATGAAATCTTTTAAAATTTGTTGAAATCCTTTCAAAAGTCCCTTTAAAAGCCTCAAAATCAGTGGAAGTCCTTCGAAATTTCTTGGAATCCTTTGGATTCCCTTAAAACCTCCTGATATGTTTGGAAATCTTTAAAATAATAAACATTCTTTATTTCTATACTCATTTCTATATTTTTAAACTTTTCAAACTGAGCCTACACATTTTTATTTTAGAAATTTTTAATTCAGTCAATGATTTACACGAATAAAACGGAAGATTTTTGTCAATTTCCTAACGAACAGTTTAAAATTAAATTCCATGAATCTGCTAAATGTATAACTTTTATAAATTGAACAAATCAATGATTTATGAATAAAAAATACAAAGCAACGCTATCATTTTCAATGCTCTAAACTAAAACTAATCATCCCTTTCAACTCACATTAATAAAAATATGAAAAATAAAACATGTCCCTCCTCCAATGAACTACAGAATTGAAAATAAAAAGTTACCCCTATTCAACTGATTGTTTGAAATACCAAATTTGTCACCCGTAAACTCAATAATTTTTTTTTTTAATTTGGTTCTTCCAATCAGTAAAAATAATAACAAAATTTTTGACCCATCCAACACGATAAAAATCTTAAAAATAAAAAAATTTTTCTCTCCCGATTCAGAGAAAATTAAAAGCTCAATCAAAATATTGAAAAGAAAAAATTGGCCTCTTTTAATTCAAGAAAATAACTGAGAAACAGAATTTCTTTAGAACAGAAAAAATAAAACAAAAATTTCCTTCCTCCCAATTCGATAAAAATGGTAAAAACAAAGAAAATTCTCTTTAAATTCAGGAAAAATCGAAATTTCCTCCCTTCCAACGCGATAACAATATTCAAAGTAAAAAAATACCTTTTCCGAATACAAAAAAAAAACATTGAAAATAAAAATTCCCCGCCTCAACTCAATAGAAATAAGAGAGAGAAAAAATGGACTATTCCAATTTTTAAAAAAGTAACAAAAATTTCGTTTTTCAGCTCAATAAAAATGATCAAAACAAGAAAGTGCCTGTTTAATTTCAGAAAAAATTTAAACTATAAATTTCCTTCCTTCCATCTCAATAAAAATGTTCAAAATACCAAATTTCCCTGCCTCCAACTCAATAAAATTGTAAATAAAAAAAAAGGTTTCTCTTCTTGTTTGGAAAAAAATTTAATACCAAAAATTCCCTCCCTTTCTTTTGAAATTGAAATTGTTGAATTTAAGCATATAGCATTGAAATTACAGAACCTCACATACAAATAAAATTTTTTTTAAGTAGAACAATTAAAGTAGTAACTTTGAACTTTCAATTGAGCATTCAGAAATTAAAACTGGTTAATCAATTCTATTTTTAACAATTCAGTTTTCAAATTGTTTAGTTTTGAATATTTTATTTATGATTTCTCATTCTAAATGAACATTCAAATACATATTGCTAAATATTCAAAAATGGTTATTTTATTGTTTGATTAACAAATTTCAAATTGTATGGGCTTAAAATGGAATATTTTAGAGTGAAACAATATTCAAATTGGATTTGAAATTAAATAAAAGCGTTTAATTATGAATTTATTGATTTAAAATTATTTTTAAATTGAAAATAATTTACTAAATTGCAATCGGACGCTTGCATTTGTTCAACTACTAAGGCTTTCGAATGAAAACAGCTTATTAATTTTGAACAGATTCAGTATCGTCTTGTTAAATGAATTAATTAAATGAATGGATGAATGAATGAATTAAATTAATTTATTCAATCAATTAATTAATCAATCGGTTATCCCTCGGGATACAGTTCAGTTTAAAAAATCCTTAATTAAGTTATATTTACAGTTGATCAATTCAAAAATTTTGCCATCAAACATTTTCGAATGCAAACCTTTTTAATTTTCAATGGTTTACGTCTTGTAAACTGCATTTTTAAATTCCTAAAACATAAAATGTACGTTCAATAATGAAGTAAAATGGAAAATTTTGAAAGTATAAAATACTCTACAATAACGCATTGTAAACTTAATGATTTCATAACTGAAAAAGTAAACGATTGAACACAACTTGAGAAAAAAAAATTGAAATCGAACTTATTTTAAATTGCATGATAGGGGAAGTAGGGGAAATCATAATATGGATAGAAGGGGAAGTGAGGGAAATGAGGGAAACAAAGAGGGGGATTAAGGGGAGGGAATTTGGGGAAGTGGGAGAAATGAGAGGGAAATAAGGGCTAGAAAAGTAAGGAAACGGAGGCAAAATAAGAAAAAGGGAAGAGAGAGGAAGTATCGGAAGGGGAAGTGACGGGAAGTAAGATGTGGGGAAGAAAGGGTTATGAGGGTAGGGGAAGTAAGGGGAAATTAGGAAGGGGAAACATAGAAAGTGAGGAGTAGAAGGGTAAATGATTGGAAATGAGGTAGATTGGGTTGACTGATAAAGGAGGGGAAGTGAGGTTTCTGGGAGTGATGAGAGAGGGGCTGGAGGGGCGAAAGGGCTGTAGGGGAGGGGAAGTATGAAAGGAGGCGGTTTGAAGCACAAAATTAAGCTACAAAACCTTTTTTTGTAGGCGCGCGGTGCCTACTTTGACCAATTTTTAAAATTTCAACTACTTATTTATTGTCTCTTTTAAGTGGTATATTTAGTTATCATGTGTCATTAATTGAGCTTTATTCTACAATGTTATCTGGTACTTATGTAAATTTGTCCTTTATTTAAATTTTTTGTTTAACTTGCCAATTTGGGCTATAGCCAATGGGTCTATAGCACTCGAGCGATTGGGGAATGCAGCACAAGAAATGGTGTTTTTGGCGAATTGTCTGTATCGCCATTTGTATCTTATGCTTTAATTTTTAATATAAAAATACATACAGAATTTAAATTTTTGGCAAATTTTCTGTCCGAGCAAACAAGTTTGAAAATGGTAGGGATTTTCGTTTATAAGAAAGGGGATAATAAAATTTGAGGTTGCCGATTTCCTCGACAGTATTAGTTCCTTTACCCCATCACGTGATGTTAAATTTCCCATGCAGAAATTTTGCCGTGGCCCCGATCGGGTTCGGATCTGGCCAAATCCGGCGCGGATCCGGAAACCGACCTGGGCCTGAACCGTGATGAAACACACGGCCCGATCGGTGCCGAACGTGGCAGCCCGATCTGGCTGCCAGGTCGGTCTCGGACCGGATCCCGATTAATTTCCTGTTGATAATATTTATAAAATTTGGGTATTTTTTCTAAAATAATTAATAAAAAACAAAGTTAGTGACGATCGATTTCATTTCCCACAGTTTCCGGTTCATCGAAATTAATATTTTCTTCCTCTTCATCTTCATCATCAGCTTCAGAACACCTAAAATGTAATTAAATACACGTTTGTCAGTCTTCTTAGAATATAACCTTATATTTACAAATTGAGAGCGTAATTATTTATAGGTATTAAATTATGAGCTGAATAATTTCCTATTAATTAAAAAAAACTAATAATGTCAATGGAGGATAGCCGTGAATATATAAATCTTGATAAACAAATTTAATATTATTTTTAATATTGAGGTTAGGTTTCACTGATTTACTTACTTGCATTTCCGTCTCGTAAATATGGTATCCTGGTTATCGCATGGTGTTTCTGAACCCGCGGAGTGCTTTTACGCTTTGGCATTGTTTATTGAATACTTTTTCACGTATCACACTTGAAATTGATTTCAAAATTGAATAGCTGTCAAAACTGCACACACGTAATTCGCTACTTCACAGAACACATACTAGGTGTCGTTGTAGGCGGTAACCCGGCCACCGAGTCTGACACGATGCTGAAACCATGAAATATACCCTATCCGGGACAGACCGGGCCAACCCGATCAGGGCCTGATCGGTAAAATGGATCCAGTATGGCGATTTCTGCATGGGTTATGGTATTTGAATAGAGTTCTCTTCTAAAAATTTGTGAAATTCCCTCTCAAAAAATAAATTCACTGTCACTTCCCGGTCTGCTTTACTACTAAACTTCTATAATAATTACATTTCAATATTGCACAATTGTGAGAACTTTTAATGAAAACCAAATCAGTTGTTGTTAAAGTCTTAACATGTCTCTTATGATCAAAGATTTGAGAGTTTCATTATAATTTTAGTTCCAACATGTTTGTCGTAGGTTAATTTTGGTATTTGAATGATTTGAGTTTCAGAGAGAGTTTCAAGCCCAAAGAGAAATTAGTGAATATTGCGGCCCTGAGATGTAGGTTGCTTTTAGTTTGGCAAGTTAGTTACCTCCCTTTTGAATAGAACAGCTCCGGTTTCACCCTTTCATACTCATCCCTTTAGCCTCGCATCAGATCGTAAGAGGACTACACGAATAATAAAGTGGCTATCTTTCCGGACAACAAAAGAGCAAATGACGCGCGAGCACTGATTTCAATGTTTAATGACCTTCAGCTAGAGATAAGGGACACCACTGACCGCAAACTGATACACAATTGCTGTCACAGATAAGGGTCTTATCTCGCACGTGCAAATCTTCCTTGTCATTTCAATTTTCAACTCTTTAGAATGAACATCCTCTGGATTACCGAATCTATTTTCAGAAATTCAACACAAAACCAGGGTGTCTACTCATATGCTGGAAAAGAATGTCCTGACTTTTGCAATTTTCTTTTCCAAATCCTTGACTTTTTCCTAATTTCCAGGTTTTGCTGCCCTGTGCCCATCATGGAATATGCTCAGCCGAAGTTAAAGGTGTAAATGAACTTTCGAAATTTGTAAATTGATTTAAGTTGATCGTCATCAAAGAGAGTGGTTGATGTATATGCATGGTGGTAGGAGCTAAATTACCATAAACACGCTAGATTGTCAACTACTACCCCTGATTCCTGAACTGTTAGAACCTTCTCTCTCTCTTCATTCTGAGTCTTGCTCTTTCTCTCTTGAGCTGGAGGCCCATCAACGCAGTTCAAAACAAGGCAGATCGAACATTGCCTTTTGACTCTGTGATCTGCCCCCTGGTTGGCTGAATTCGCATGGAAGATCACAGAGCTTTCCTTGATGTCTGACCGACAACTTCATTCTGCTTACGTAACGCCTCATTACGAGACCCACGTCTGCCAAACGACGCGACGTATTTATGCATGCACTAGTGGCTCAGAGTCAAAATTACCTTTCGCTAGACGTCAACTAAGCTTCCGAATTTAGGATTTGTTCAAGCATTCTCCTTGCATATCTTCGAAATTTGAAACTCATCAGTTGCCCATTAGGAAAGAGTGAATTAACCCTCATCACTTACACGGGGTCAGAATGACCCCAACATCAACAATGATGTTAGAGGAGTACCCAAATCAAATTTTAGCTATGACCGAATCCATTTCAAATCAGGCAGGTTCTACACTTGAAGTTGCAGAATCTCTCGGGGACAAAATATGTTGGTTTTTAACGGAAATTAGGCGATACATATTTTTGCGATTCGCGGACATTTTTTTTTACAGAATTATGCGTATTTGAATTTTTAGCTTTGTTGTTCAAAAAAACCCCAATTTTTTCTTTAAACTCGTATAACTTTTGACCTAACTGAGATATTTACGATTTCTTTTCAGATTCTGGTAGAGTTTATCGTTTTTTTCGAAATCCGCCAGATTTTCTCAAAAAACTTACACTTATATTTTTTGCCAATTTTCATTTTTATTTCATTTTCATTTCATCATTCATTTCATCATTTCATTTGTACTATGATAAGGAAAATACCTTGTGAGTTTAATGCGGGCTAAATAACTTTTGTGACCAGGAGAAGTTTTTTTCATAAAATCGAATTTTCACATTTTTCTTGAAAACAACAAAAGATACAAAAAAATGTTGAGGAAATAGTTTGCACATTTGAAAAAGTTCTACAAAGATTTCTCTCACGCATTTACGATATCTTGTACCATTTTCGAGAAAAATGAAAACATTCAATTTTCATAAACAAAAAATTCTCTTCATTCCTGGCTTATGGAAATACCCACCATTTTTCTTCAATAATTGAAAAAAATGTACAAAAATATATATAAAATAATAATAAATATATAAAAAAATATTTAAAATATTTTTTGCTGAAACAATTAAGTTACAAAATTATTGGCAGGACAAGAAATTTGATGACTGAAAAGTTTTTATATTGAATATATTTATACAGGTATTTTTTTAAATGTACAAAATCTTTGTTTGAACCTCAGTTTAAAAAATAAATAAATAATACCTGGACCCACGTTTTCAGATTCTTATTATCTATTTTTCAGATTCTTCATTAGAGTTGTTTCAGCAAAAAATTTGAGAATTCAAATTTATGAAAAATAATTTTCTGATGAAAAAATTGTTCAGCCCACGTAAAACTCACATAGAGTTTTCCTCATATAAACGTATATATTTTTTTAAATATTGAAGAAAAATGGTGGATATTTCCATAAGCCAGGAATGAAGAGAATTTTTTGTTTATGAAAATTGAATTTTTTCATTTTTCTCGGAAATAGTACAAGATATCGTAAATGCGTCAGCGAACTTTTTGTAGAACTTGAACTAGTTCGTGTGTATGAACTTTTCGTTTCGGTAAGTCTGATCATCAAAATGTGAAACTTTTAGCCAAATATATCAAAAAGAGTTTTTGAGAAAAAAAATTTCACTAAAATACGCATTTTTCTATTAAAATACATGTAAAAATTGAAACTTTGACAAGTATTTGTCTAAAAACTGTCGATTTTTTTTACTTTTTTCTTTCGAATTTTTGCACTGCAGGTTCGAAAATACTAAAAAAAAATAGATCCAGAATTTTTTACGAACAGCCATTTTTGGTGCGGGGTCCTTTTTCATTTTACCTGAAAATTAATATTTAATGACCAAAACTCTGACCTTGCAACATTTTTAATATAGAGACTTTTGTAATTCTGATTAAAAAATGTTTAATTTATCAATTTTTAGGATTTCGTAGTCCGGGCTAGAAACCCTCATAGTTTCGGTCGGGTGTCCGTCCGTCGTGATTTTTTCCAAGGAGGAAAAGTTGGAGAAGTGAGGGGAAATTGGAGAAAGTAAGGGGTACGGAAGGGAAACGTAGGGGAAGTTAGGGAAAATGAGCAGAAGGGGAAGAAGGAAAAATTATGGAAATAAGAAGAGGAGAAGAACCGAAAATTAGGGAAGATATGTACGGAGAAAAGGAAGGGAAAGTAGAGGAATTGAGGGTTAACAAGAAGAAACTGCAGGTGGGAAAGTAAGGAAAATGAGGGGAAGTGTAGCGAAGGGGTAGGGGAAATTACGTGTGGGAAAGTAGGGTAAATGTGGAGCAATAAGAGGTGGATAACGGTAAGTGAGAAGAAATGAGAAGACGGGAATTCGGTGAAGTGAGGGGAAATGAGTGGAGGGGAATTAGGGAAAGTGCGGGAAAATTTTTGGAGGGAAACAAGCGGAAGTTAGGGAAGAGTAAGGGAAGTGAGGGAAAATTAGTGGAAGTGGAAGAAGGGTAAATTAAGGGAAATGAGGAAAGAGGAAATACGAGAAAATGAGAGGAAATTAGGTTTGGGAGAGTGAGGGACGTGAAGAGGAATAAGAAAAGGGAAATTGTGTGAAGTGAGGGAAATTATGGAAGAGGAAGTAGGGGAAGTGAGGAAGGAGTACGGACTAGTGAGGGGAAATAAGGGGAAGTTAGGTGTACTAAAGGGAGAAGTAGGAGCAGTGAGAGAAGATGAGGAAAATTGAGACGAAATGAGGGAAAGGAAGTAATGGGAAGTAGAGGATGTGAGGGGTAATTAGGGGAAACTAGTTGTGGAAGAATAAGGGAAATGGGTGAAGGTGAGGCGAGGGGTAGGGCAAATTAGGTATGGGTAAGTAGGGGAAGTGAGGGGCAATGAGGAAGAGGAAGTATAGGAAGTGAGGGGGAGTAGGGAGAATGATTGGAAGTGAGGGGCAAGTGAGAGAAGAGCTAGCTAAGAGGTCAGTGCGGGTAAGTAGGGGAGAGGAAGTGAGAGCTGGGGAAAGGAAGTAGGGAAAGGGGAGTGTTAGCTGAGTAATTGCAGAAAATATTTTAAAGCTCTGGTAAATACCTTGAGATTATTAAAAGTATCGTAAAATCTTTAAAATTTCTTCAAATTATTGAAACCAACTCAAAATTTCTTGGATTTTGAAAATTCTTTTAAAATGCCCGAAAATAAAATACTTTTGAAATCCACTTTAATTATTGAAAACTATTTCAAATTCCTTGTAATCTTTAAAAATAACCGACAATATTTCAAATACTCTGAAATCTTTTAAAATCCTTTGAAACATTCGAAACTCTTGAAAATTTCTGGAATATTCCAAAAATACCGTCAAATCTTTCAAATTCTTTTGGAATCCCTTTTATTGATGAAAACTATTCAATATTTCTTGCACTCTTTAAAAATAACCAAGAATATTTAAAATATTTTGAAATCCCTTTGAAATTTCTTAAAGCTTTTGAAAATTCTTTTAAAATACCCGAAAATATTTCAAATCCTTTAAAATCGATTACAATCCCTTGAAACTTTTCATTGTTCTTCAAAATTCCTTGAAATTTTCAAGAATACAATATTATCTGTAAGATTATTTCGTAATCCCTTCTAATTGTTGAAAACTATTGAAAATTCCTCAAAATTTTGAAAAATAACCTAAAATGTTTCAAATACTCTGAAATGTTTTAAAATCCCCAGAAACTTTTTAAAACTCTTGAAAATTTCTTGAAATTGTAAAAATTACAATAAAATCTTTAGAATCCTTTTTGAATCCCTTCTAATTATTGAAAACTCTCAAAAATTCCTCAGAATCTTTGAAAATAATCTAGAATATCTGATTTTTTTTTAATTTTCTGGAATCCCTTGCAATAATCGAAATATATTAAACATTCTTTGGAAACTTTTAAAATACCCGAAAATATTTCAAATGCTTAGAAATCTTTTAAAATCCCTTGAAACTTTTCAATGTTCTTGAAAATTACTTGGAACTTTTAAAAATACAATAAAATATTTTTAATTCTGTTGGAATCCATTTTAATTATTAATAGTATATTGTGCTACAAGTTGAAAAAGCGAGAGATTTAAAACGAGTGTGAAGTTAGCTACCCGAGCGGAGCGAGGGTGGCTATCACACGAGTTTTAAATCGTCGCTTTTTCAATGTGTGGGACACGATACTTTTTCTATAATTTGTGCAAAAGTGCTAGTTTTTGTTTACCTGTTTTTTGTGTGAAAAGAAGGCGATTTTTTGTCGATTGACGCAACAATGACAATGGCAATTATCAAAACCATGGCAATAATATGGCAGTAATAAGCTGGTTCTCACAATTGAATAGTTGGCCCATAAAGTTGAGGGCTTCAAAACTTTCGATTTTTCGTGAAAAAAACGAAGCACAGTATTTTCGGAGAAACTGACGGTGTTTTTTTGCTTTTGCCAAGTGACAAAAGTACATACAAAATACACAACTCGAGACTTTTCAGGAAATTGCTTTTAGGTTAGGGACGACAGTCGGAAAATAGAATGAAGTTGGCTGCGCACGATGCACGAGTACACCCGAGGCAGCACGAACCCACCCGAAATAACATTTACTTTTGTCACTGTGCCTCACTTTTATCACTGTCCATTTACTTTTTCCACTGCATCTGTCCACTTTTGTCACTGTTGCCCGGAAAGGTCGGCACTGCGCATGCGCCACGTCGTCGACCAAAAATCGGTCACTTTTTACACCAAAAACAGGTGGAAAAACTGGCACTTTTTCGCGAATTATAGAAAAAAACTATTAAATATTCCTTGGAATCTTTCAAAATAACCTAAGATATTTTAAATACTCTGAAATCTTTTGAAATCCTTTGAAACTTTTTAAAACTCTTCACGATTTCTTGGAATTGTAAAAAATAAAATAAAAAATTTAGAATCCTTTTTGAATCGCTTCTAATTATTGAAAACTCTCAACAATTCCTTAGAATCTTTGAAAATAATCTAGAATATCTAAATTTTTATTAATCTTTTGAAATCCCTTCAAACCTTTTAAGGTTCTTAAAAATTCCTTGAAGGTTTTAAAAATATCCCAAAATCCTTTGGATTCCCTTCTAATCATTGAAAACTATTTAAAATTCTTCAGAATCTTTCAAAATAATCTAGAATATTTAAAAACAATCAAATCATTTGAAATCACTTGAAGCTTTTTAAAGACCTTGAAAATTCCTTGGATATATTAAAAGTAACCCTAAAGTCCTTCAAAATTCCTTTAAATATTTGAAATCTACTTCAAAATTTGTCGAAATCTTTCAAAGTACCCGAGAGAATATTTTAAATTCTTTGACATATTTGAAAGTCCCTTGAAACTTGTGAAAGCTATCGAAATTTTTTTAGAATTTTTAAGATATAATCAAATCTTTCAAATTATTTTGTAATCTTTTCTAATTATTGAAAACTATTCAAAATTCCTTGGAATTTTGAAAAATAATCTAAAATCTTTCAAATCCTCCGAAATCCCTTCAAATGATTGAAATCGAGAAAAAATGCTACGAATCAGATGAAATTTCATAGAATATTTCAAACCCTTTGAAATGTTTTAAAAGCCCTCGAACCAAGGCTTCCCCGCAAATTAATAAAAACTCGTTACCAACCTGGAAGAAACCTTTTAAAAAAGTTAATTTGCAAGAGCGATGTCCTGAAAATGTTGTAATTTATTTTTCATATATTTCGGAGAATATAAATATTTTCCATCAATTTTCAAATTGTCCACGACTGAATCACAATAAAAAAATAGGACAAAAACTCATCAAACGACTAATAACAATATTTGTTTTATTCTACAGATGGTTGAATTTTGTTTGTTTCCTTTTCCAATCAATTTTCGTGTTTGAAACGTTTTTAAAACGATCTCTTGTACTCGTTTAACCCCGTCCTGCAAACTCGTTATGCACTCAAATGGTTTCTCGGTTGGTTGCAAATAGGGCGGGACAAAAAAAAACATAGAAATGAAAACTATTGGTCTCGCACTCGATCGAATTTTTTTTTGAAAACAATGGTTTGATTTTTTCTTCCCTCTCTCGCGGTAGACAGCCAACATTTTTCCGCGACAGTCGCAATGAAAGCCGCGTAATTTGACTACCGGCCAATTTTCCACATCCGCGAATGGACGCCGCGTATTCCATCGCGATTTTTCCGGGGATTTGAAAGTCGAATGCATTCGAATATGCGGAGGTCTCGAACCCATATCCACCCCTTGATTTCTTCTGGGCGAACTATTCATTCCTCGAACCTATGTGCCCGAGAAAAGTTAACGTTTGACCGCCCGAACGGTATTTGAGGGAGGCGATAGTCTTTTTATCGGCGTAGTCGTCGATGCGTTATTTCGCAAATGGCAAGCCTGTGCGCTCCACTTCTTTCAGAATCGCAACCAATTTTATTTCATATTTTTCTCAAAATCTAGAGGCGTTTGATGTTCGAAATTCGAAAATTTTTCAGATTTGCGGTGGTTCAAAAATTCATTGGAAGCTTTTTTTTCGAATTTTCATACATGAGTATGGTGACCAGACGTTGGAATCGTGAAAAAAAGATACACCTGATTATTAAAATAATTTTTACATTCTCATTCTAATGAGAAGGTATTGGTTTTATGTAAAATTTGACATAGTCGGTTTTCATCAAATCTCCACGTTTTGAGACCCCCTGAGCTAGAAAAAACGATTTTTACGAAGGTGTCTGTCTGTCTGTAGTCTGTCTGTCTGTCTGTCTGTCTGTCTGTCTGTCTGTCTGTCTGTCTGTCTGTCTGTCTGTCTGTAGCCACGATAACTTTCGAAAAAATGATCAGATTTGATTGAGCTTTGGTACACTTTTTTATGGCCGAAAAATAGGAAACGAGTTCATTAACCAGCTATTTTGGATGAAAATCCAAAAAGTGAGCACATTTTGAAAATTTTTGAGACCACTTTTTTGGAAGATTTGAAAATGCTATGTACGGTTATTAGTAGTACGCAAAATTACGAACAAAATATTATTATGACTTTTCGTGATAAAAAAAAAATTACTGGAGTTATAGCATTTTCAAAATTCCAAAAAACAAACGAAAATGAACATTTTAAGCCGAAAAACGCACGATATGAAAAAAAGTCAAGAGGAGAAAAACGTTGATTCCTGAACACCCTATAATATTTTCATAACAACTTTTTGAATTTTTTGAAAAATAAAAAATTCCAATTTTGATCGCACAAAAAATTAATGAAAAATCAAAAAAGCCATTTTGCTGTCAAACTATGCAAGATACCAGAAAAGATCATTTCACCAAAATTGTGCACCTAAAAAAGATCTACAAATTTCTTATCATTCACTTTTTGATATGACGCGTAGTTTTTGTTTTATTTGTAAAAAACAGCATTGAAAATAGAAAAATCAACTTTGTAGACGAATAACACGAGCTACGAAAAGAATGACATAAACAACATTTATTTATTCAAGGAGGAGGTACAAATTTGTTGTGAATCATGTTTCCTTAGGATGCGTGGTTTTTGTTTTATTCGTGAAAATAACATTGACAGTAAAAAAAATCAAATTTTTGAAAAAACAATGCAAGGTACGAAAACATATAAATGAACAAAAATTGTGCATTCAAAAAAGACTTACACACCCGTAATCAATTTTTGTGGTAAGAATATATTCAAAATGAAAAAATTAACTTTTTTGATAAACGGCACAAGCTAAAATAAAATGTTAACTAATAAAATTTGTCGCCTGAATTATATCATTACTTTTCATTTGAAATCAAATACAAATTTAGTAATTTGTATATGAAGAACATATAATACGAAGCACAAAGTGCGCGCTCAGTGTATTTACCAAATCGCACGCCGTAAGTGCGCTCAAACTTTTTTGTTTCTATCATACGGTTCAAATGATTTTCAAATCAAATATCGAGCGCGAAGCGCGAGTGTCTGGATGAGAATGTGTTCCTTAAGGTCGATAGAACCTTGAGTAAATAAAGTTCCTTTTCAGTCTAAAATAAAAATAAATTTAACAATCACTTAATATGTAGAGGTTTTGATAATTTTATAATATTTGCAAACAAACTTTTTCTTTTCATCGAAGTCGAACACGAAGTGCAAAAATCTAGAGGAGCCTAGCGTAAAGCGCGATGCAAATACGCCCGAGCGCGTAGCGCGAGGTGAACACATAATCGAGCGCGAAGCGCGAGATAAATATATGATCGAGCGCGAAGCGCGAGATCCAACAGTCGCGCGCCCTAGGCGCGCTCAAACTTGCGAGCGAAGCGAGCCGCGCGCGAAGCGCGCCATGAGAATGTGCCCGCGAAGCGGGCAGATTTTTTTAATTGTTAATAACTTTAAAAATAATTTCTGCATAATTTTTGGAAAACACCGATAACTGCAAATATTGGCGAGTTGTGATTTGAGACAGAGCCGTAACTGACCGTTAACTGCAGGCGTAAATCAGAGACTAAATACGTGACGTCAAAATTCGAGAAAACGCCGTGACGGGCAGTTACGGACTTGACCAAAATTATTGGACGGCGATTTCGAGCCTTCGTGATTTCGGAGAGGTCCGTAAGTGCTTACGGCGTTCTACGGAATCATCGAACCCCGAGCAAAAAGGTTAGTGATTCGAGAAACGCCGTAACTGCACTTATTATTAGTTATTATATTCTTTTGCCGTGAACGGCGTTCTCTCAAATCACGGCAGGCCTATTTTTCAGGTCCGTAATTCGAAGAGAGTCGTAACTGCCCGTTACGGCGTTTTCTCGAATTTCAGCATCCCAATCAACACCGTTAACTGCATTTTTGATAATTAATCAACATTTTTTAACAATTTTTCTTGCAAAAATGAAAAGATCGTATGCAAATTAGTCAAGAACAACACAAAAAAATGTAGAAAATGAATAAGAATCCGCGATACACGCGAATAAAGATTCGAACAGTTTTCGTCGATTTTCTCGGCTTCGTTCTTTTTGCATTTAACGGTGTTTTCCCAAATCACGGCAGTCTTGTCCTCTTAAACTTTGGGAACCCCATAAAATGTCCTAATTTTCGGTCAAAAGACAAAATTAACCTTTTTTTTCATAAAACATTCCCTACCATTGCGTTTTATATTTTTTCCCTCCCCTGACGAAAGTTTCGGATAAGAATTCATTCCTAACCAATCCGAAGTCATATGAATCATTCCGGAATCTATATCCGAACCAGTCCGAGTTAATCCGAACCGAGCCGAAAAAAGTTTTACATTTCGTTCGATCGAAATCGGTTAAAAATTAATCCGACTCAATACGATTCAATCCGAATCAATCCGAACCAAATTTCCAATCCAATTGAATCCGATCTCGGATTCATTCGGGTTCATTCAGATTGAAAATCGGTTTAGGTCAATCCGAGTTCGGATTGATTTGGATTCTTTTGGATTGAAAATTTAGTTTGGATTGGAAGTTCGGATTGAACCGAATTGAGTCGGATTAATTTTTAACCGATTTGGATCGAACGAAATGTAGAACTTTTTTTGGATTGGTTCTACAATGGAACTTTTACCATTAAAAAGAACGAATTTTTAACAAAACAGTTGAATTTTTGACATGAAATTTAAATTTTACAAAACAGTTCAATTTTCAACAAAATCATTACACTTTCAACCAAATAGTTTAAATCAAACGAAATGCCGCATTTTGAACCTATAGGTTAAAAATATGGTTAAATTTTAACTACTCGGTCTATAATTTAATTATTTTGTTGGAAATTGAACTGTTTTATTAAAAATTCGTTCTTCTTTTTAGTTCAAAAATTATTTGTTTAACTGAAAATATAATGATTCCATTTTTGGTTTGTAAAATTATCTTTTATAGTTAAAAATTTATGTATTTTTTTGGAAAATCGTCTTTCCTTTCTTCTTTGTTGAAAATTCATCATTTGGTAGAAAATTAATTTTCTTGGTTGAAAATTCAACTATTTTATTAAATTCATCTTCTATGGTCGGAAATTCAACTGTTTTGTTGGAAATCCAACTGTCATCGAAAAAATTCGTCTATATGATTAGTTGAATCAAATAAACCAAGTAGTTAAATTTTGAAGCCAAAAAGACGAACTTTTTCGATGATAGTTGAATGTTCCACAAAAAAGTTAATTTTCAACCAAGAAAGATGACCTTTCTACCATAAAGGTGAATTTTCATACCAAAATTCATAATCAATTTTCAACAAAATACACGAATTTTCAACCAAATAGTCAAATTTTCGACTAAAAAAGATCAATTTTTAACCAATAATAAAATAGTTAAATTTTCAGTTCAAAACATTTATTTTCAACAACAAAAAAACAGCAAGTATCAACCAGTTGAATCTAACAAAAAAGACCAACTTTTAACCAAATAGTTGGATCCTCGAACAAGTAGATCAATATTCAACAAAGAAAACTAATTTTCAACAAAATAGTCAAGGTTTCAAACTGAAAAGTCAAACTGGTTAGAAACAGTTAACTTCAGAACTGAACCAAAAATTTCAAAAAGAAAATGTGAATTTTCAACGAAATAGTTTAATTTATAACTAAAAAATATCATTTTTAACCAAAAATAGGAACGTCAAATTTCAATTTTTTTTTTTTTTTCTGGAAAAAGATCTTCTCCTTTCGCTCCGCTGGGAATCGAACCTCAGAACTACCGATTGCCGGTCGGGTGCTCTCCCATTAAGCTACTAGAGAGATCGAGAGAAGAAACTTTTTTCGGAAAATACACGCATTATTTTGCCAGGTGGTAAATCAAATTTTTCAAAGAATCTGTATTATCATCAGAGAATAACAGAAATTTTTAACGTTCTTTCAGACTAGACGGACATATGAATTAAAAATTATTTTAATTAATTTTTTTCCCTGAAAAAAGATCTTATTTCAGAAAAGAAGATCTATTTTCAAAAAAATAAAATTAATTAAAATAAGTTTTAATTCATATGTCCATCCAGTCTGAAAAGACGTTAGAAATTTTTGTTATTCTGTGATGATAATACAGATTCCTTGTTAAATTTTAAGTTTCAAAACTAATTTTCGACTAAAGAAAGACGAATTTCCAACCAGTTGAGTTTAAATAACAAAGGCAAATTTTTAACAAAATAGTTTAATCCTTAGCCAAAAGAGAAAATTTTCGACCAAAAATGAAACAATTACATTTTTAGATAAAAAAATTAATTTTTCACAAAAAAATTCAAAAAATAGTTAAATTTTTAAATAAATAGTTTAATTTTTCAACAGAAATCGAATGTTCCCACAAGAAGATAAATTTTCTACCAAAAATGACGAATTTTTAACCAAATAGTTAAATCCTATTTGAGAATCTGGAAAATATGTAAATAAACATTTAAAAAAGTTGATAATCCAAAAGAAATTTTAATTTTGGTCTCATTGTGGGGGGGGGGGGCGAGGTTATGTCCTCCTTTTTCCACTCGGGCATCTGGTCACCCTATACATAGGTAATTGTCAAATTGTAGGCAAATTTTAGTACGTACAGTGGCAATCACATTATTATTAGGAATTACATATTTCATAACGGAAATTGATCTTATCACATCGAAAAATTTAAAATCCAAAAGGGGCAGTTTTGAAATTAAGAAATAAGGATGAAATTCGTACATGAAATACGGAAAGTGGATTTGAGGTTAGGAGTTTGATGACTACATTTAAACTACATTAAATTACTTATTTTCTCAAATGTTGATATTAGAATCTCAGCAAAATAACAAATCTACCTACCTGTGCTGTAATATAATTTCCAACATATCTCTTCCTTTCTAAATGACTAATTTGGCTCACTTTTTGAGATCTGTATATTTATAAATAGAGGTTAGGAAACAGTAAACAAACCGGCCCACCTGATCCACTCGCACGCGCATACAAGCAGTCGTACGCTATTCTATTGTACCGCAGAGAATGACGCGAGAAAAATGATGAAGTTTAGCCTCTTTTAATATTTATAAAAAAAATAACAGATTTTAATCATAAAAAGTCACCTACTTATGAAAGAAAACACCGCTGAGCAAGTAACGATATGGTTTTTATTTATTTTTTTTACTCCGAAACTGATTTTTAATGCACGTACGGGAATGACGTTCTTGTTGTCAAAAATGCACTTTGCAGTTTTAATATCGGATTCACAAAAAAAGAGTTAATACTTCAAGCTAAATTTTATAGAATCTTGTATTAAACAATACGCTCAATATCTCTGTATTTATTACTCAACTGTGACTACAATATTTTACTAGAAAAAAAGACGTACGGTAATGACGTCTGAAATGACAAAAATCGAGGGACAGACTCTAAGGTTTTACAATATTATTTATTTGACTTAAAAAATGTGCATAAATTAAATTTATGTTTATCTAAAGTTTACAAACTTGATACTTTAAGCGCTTTTCAAGTTACTGGTCTAAAAAAAAAGGAGAAAATCAGTTTATCCTTGTGGGAAGTGAGGTTGGAACGCCGTACGGTAATGACATTTGGAGTGTTCTTGTATTAAATTAAAGTAAATAGGAACAGAAATAAAAAAAAAGAACTGACCATTTCGTAGAGGATGATAATAAGTATTTATTAAATTCTTCGAATGCACACAGTAAAAATTTGCTGCACTTTTCCACTCACATAAATGAGTTTTTTTTGTTTGAAAGAAATTATTTGTGGTTGATTCTGAACGAATCTACTTAGATTATTACATTTTCCAAAGAGGAAAACAAACAATCCAAAAAACTTTAAACATGAATTTAATTAGTGTGATATAGAATGTGGGATATACAGAGATTTATTCTTCTGCAATTTTTCATTCTCAATGTTTATTGAAATAGATCTTTTTTTTTAATTATGAATTTGAAAGAAATTTATTAAAATGGGGAAATATAAGTGATATTATTGGAGGACCGGTTGAAAATATCAGAGAGGTTTATTAAATTAATAAAACCAAAATTGGGATCAGCTAATTTTTTGGATTATATTGTTTCTTTTATTCTTGTTATAAACAATAATTTGTATACGTTTATGAATTTTTCACTAATGAATGCCAAATTAGACAAAGAAAACTTTTGTAAAAGATTTCTCTGGTTTTATTTGCAGATATTTTGTAAGTTTTAGCTAGCATAAGATTCTGTTATTCATACCTTGTTGTTTTCCTATAAATAATCCCTGATAAGGTCTAATTTGGTATCGTTTTAATAAATTTATATTATTACAATTCTTAATATGCATTGGTATTGAAACAGACGTATTTCCATCTTCTTGTTTTTATAATTAGGAAAAATTGCGCATCCTATAAAAAAATGTTATTAAACATTTCATCGCAACTTGTGTCGTTTTTTCATTAATTTATTTTGTTTATTTTCAATGTTATTTTTTACGATTTTAACCAAGAATATGCATCCTAGCGTAATGTGCTCTCAAGAAAATTTGTAGATTTAATTTAGGCGACAAATTTTGTTAAATAAAATGTTATTGCAGCTTGTGTCGTTTTTCCAAAAAGTTAATTTTTTTATTTTTAATGTATTTTCATAACAAAAGTTCATACAAATATGTAGATCTTTTTTGGGTGAGCAGCTTTTGTCTAGTAATTTTTTTAATAGCTTGTGTCGCTTGTCCAAAAATTTAATTATTTTATTTCTAATTTTATTTTTTACGAATAAAGAAGAACTACGCGTTCCATCAGTAAATTATTAATAACAAATTTATAGATATTTTTGGGGTGTACAACTTTAGTTGATTAATTTTATCCGCACCTTGCGTCGTTTTTCCAAAAATTCAATTTATTTATTGTTAATGTAATTTTTTATGACACATGCATGATTTGAGCCCTTTTCGACGCCTATGAAGCGGGGCTAAAACTCTACTTTGTACTCCCTAGGGACTGAAAAGTGACGTCAGAGATGAATAATAAAAATTATACATCTATGAGCTGGCATTTTACGATTATCAGCCCACTCATCGTAAAAGCTGTGAGGAAATTTTTGTTGCAAATAGAATTTTGCGGTTATTTATTGAAATTTACCATACATAACTGATCAGATTACCGTAAATTACCGAAAATTTTCTTAAATTTCCAGAAATTTATGGAAATTTTTTAAAATGAATTCTGGGTAATTTACCATAATTACCTGTAAAATTACCATAAATGACCCAAAATTTCCATAAATTTCCGGAAACTCATGGAAATTTTTTAAAATGAATTTGGGGTAATTTACGGTAAGTTACTATATTTACCGATAAAATCACCATAAATGACCGAAAATTTTCGTAAATTTCCGGAAATTCATGGAAATTTGAAAAAAAAGATTTTTGGATAATTTATGGTAAGTTACTATATTTACTGGTAAAATTACCGTAAAAGACCTAAAATTTTCCGTAAATTTAGGGCAATGTTCAAAAATTAATTTCGGGTAATTTATGGTAAGTTACCATATTTAGCGGTAAAATTGCCATGAATTACCGAAAATTTTCATAAATTTCCGAAATTTATGGTAATTTTTTAAAATGAATTTTGGGTAATTTATGGTAAGTTACCATATTTACCTGTAATATTACTGGTAATATGTTACCATATTTAGCGGTAAAATTACCATAAATGACCGAAAATTTTCATAAATTTCCGGAAATCTATGGAAATGTTTGAAAATGAATTTTGGGTAATTTTTGGTAAGTTACCATATTTACCTGAAATTTTTGATAATTTGGAATAAGTTAACATAAATATAATGCGTCTTTATTCAAAATCTAATATGGACTGTATTTCGAGAAATGTCTGAAATCATCCATTTGTTATAAAAAATATCGTATGCGCCAAGG
The DNA here is from genome assembly GCA_932195095.1 of Andricus curvator. Lineage (NCBI taxonomy): Eukaryota > Metazoa > Arthropoda > Insecta > Hymenoptera > Cynipidae > Andricus > Andricus curvator. Next base: position 52,115 of record CAKNYM010046333.1, read on the forward strand.
GGGAGAGGCACTTTTTCCCCTAGGTGCATAATATGCCATTTCATGATTAAAACCAAAAGTACGCATCCTATAAAAAAATTATTAATAGGAAATGTGTAACTCTTTTTTGGGTGAACAAATTTTGTGTACTCATTTTTTTCGTAGCTTGCGTCGTTTGTCCAAAAATTTAATTCTTTTATTTTTAATGTTGATCTTTTTTCGTATCTCGCATGGTTGGACCGCAAAATGGAATTTTTGATTTTTAATTATTTTTTTGTGTGATCAAAATTTGAATTTTCGATTTTTCAAACAAATTAAAAAAGTAGTTATGAAAATCTTGTAGGGTTTTCAAAAAGCAACATTTTTCTTCTCCTGACATTTTTTCACATCGTGCACTGCGAATAGCCGTACGTAGAATTTTTGAATCTTAAAAGGTGGTCTTAAAAATTTTTTAAATGCTCTAACTTTTTGAATTTTCATTTAAAATGGCTGATTAACGAACTTGAACTTCAATTTAGTACACTAAAAGAGTATACCAAATTCCAATCCAATCTGCTTTATAAGGTCCCAAAGAAACTCTATGAATGAAAAATTGGGTATTGTGACTTTTTTTGCACTATTTATGATTTTTTTTACTGTTTTTAAAATTAAATTCTCTCTCATACATAAAATGCTACTCTATACTGACGATTAAATGTTTACATAAATTCTTGAAACAATTTATAATTATTTTTAGCCATTTTCTCTTAGAATACAGTTCAAAAGTAACGGTTTATTTTTACATTTTTCAACCTATTTCCAATTTTTCAATGTTAGTGAGGTGATAGTTGATTCAAGTTTACTAAAAAAATTGTTTAAACAATTTATTATTATTTTCAATAATATTCTCTTTGAATAATGCTAGAATGTTGCGGTTTTTTCTGAAATATTCAACTTTTTGTCCACTTCTCACTTAGAGCGAGGTAATAATCAAAGAAATTTAACAAACACAATTGTTTACACAAATTATAATTGTTTATAACTATCTTCTCGTATAGTAATGCTAGATAGTTGCGGTTTCTTCTGACATTTTCAACTTTGTGACTACTTTTCACTTACTGAAGTAATGATTATTGCATGTTAAAATACATAATTATTTTAAAAATGTCTTATTGTTATTAACTATCTTCTCTTAGATAATTGTTAGAAAGTCGCGTTTTTTTCAATTTTTTGAACTTATTTTGAACTTTTCAATTAACGTGAGTTAATTACTAATTTGAGTTAACCAAAATAATTGTTCCTCTTTTCTAGTTCAAGATTTCGTCTTTTTTATTAAAAATTTGTTCAAAAATGCAAGGCATACTTCCTTTTCTTATTGATATAAAGTCTTATTTTCAGCGATTAAAAATTTAATCAAATCAGCAGGACAAAGTTACGAAATTTATCAAACTCAGAATTTTACCAAAATCGATATTGATTAATACGCTTACATCCTTTCAGGTAGATTATATTCAAAAATACATGAAAAAGTATTATTATAATAATTTTATTGGTAAATATAAAACATAAATATAATAATGAGTATTATTATTATGGTTATTAAAATAAATCTGAAACATGATAAAAATTCCGAAACATACCATGTGAATGAAATGAAATTGTGTAAATTTGTGTAGTACTTTTTATTAAATTGAATGTAAATTTATGGGAAATAAAATTTTTATAGTTTATACTACACTTGAGAGAAGACTATGAATTTATTTTAACCTTAAAAAAATGTTTTATGGAGCTATGAAAATTATCGCTGTAAAAGTTTTATCGTGACATCTATTCTACAAATAGAAATTATATTTTTATGATCTCAGTTACTCAAGTCAACTTTCTAGTCTGATTAACGGAAATGATATCACACTCACTTGAGAAAAATAGAAAATCAATATTAGTCAAAAAGCTTTCATTGCTTTATAATTTATAACTTTCACCTCAAGACATAAATTTCGTAATTTTTAAACCATTGGAAGCCTCAAGAGCAAAATCAACCCCTAGCGCTAAAAACTACCCCAAATAAAAATTATGCAGATTACGAAGAAATAGCCATACTATAGTCAACCCCCATCTTTCCAAAATCTCCCCCAAACTAAAATTGCAAATTTATCACTGGAATAAGTACCTCAAAAATGTTGGGCTATCGTTTGGCTACACCAAATGAGCAAAAATTATTTTCTAAAAAAAAAACCATTAATGGAAAGCTCTCCCTTTAATAAAATAACGATTTTTCTGAAAAATTAATTGATAATAGGGTAGACCAAAAAATCACATTTTCAAATTGTCAAGCAACTGGTTCACCAAATTCTTCTCGTAGGCAAAAATATATGTATATACTTACGCTATTCACAAGTCACGCCTCTTGTACATCGATTTTTTCGTTGGTAAATAATTTTCAAATGATAAAATCTTCAGTGAAATTTTGAGGCTTGGAAACTTTAAGGCTTAAGCGGATATTCCATTCAAATTTGCCATTTTCTATATTTTTTTCATTCTTTTTTTTAAATTAAAATTAAATGTTGAATTCGTTTTTTTTTTCAAGTTTGTTGTTAATATTCTTGAAAATGCGTTTAAGGGATGAAAATTCTAAAATTAGGTTTTTTGGGCCACTATTTTGTATTAATTTTTCAGTAAAATTTGTTATTTTATGTTAGGAAGAGCTTTCGATTGATGGGGGTGTTTTTGGAAAATAATTTTTGCGCGTTTCGTATAGCTGAGCAATAGCCCAAACTCATTAAAATGATAAATTTTGAAAAGCGTGATGCACAATTTAAAAATTATTAATTTTTAACGAATACATTATTTTCAAAGCTTTCAATTTGAAATCATATAAGTTTCAACGTTTTTAAATGATTAAACTTTGAATGTTTAGAATATTTAAACTTCTTCAATTTTTAACGGTGGTTCACGACTCGTCCTCATATCTGTTTCAGGATGAGATCGTACGTAGAGTTGTGCATTAGAGTAATCCAATTCTTTTTTAAATTTTAATGCATATCGCCCCTATATTTGTTCGATTCCACAAAAAAATGCATTGAAAAAAAATTATATCTAGCGGTTTCGCAATCCCCATGAAGATTACCACCTATTTCCTATAAGGCAAAAAGACGTTTTTGTAAATTTTTATTCGGAATCGTCATTATTAGGTAAATCGAATTGAAACTCAACATTTTTCTTGTCAATTAGACACAGAATACGAATCAAAAATTACTTTTCATTTATCGCCCCCATAAATCTGATTTATAGGGCCCCAAAAAAACCCCATAAATGAACAATTGGGTTTCGCAAGTTTTTTCCGAATTTTTAAATTTGTTTTGAAGCTCTTAGTTAGAGAAAGGCAATAATAAATACAATTTAACAGAAATAATTGTTTAAACCATTAATCTTTATTGATAACAATATTTGTCGACTATCTAATTATACTGGGATAAAAATTAATTCAGGTTGATAAAAATAATTGTTTAAACAATCTATTATTATTATTTTAAATAATATTTTCTTTGAATAATGCTAGATAGTTGCCGTTTTTCTGCCATTTTCCACTTTTGGTCAGCTTTTCACTTAGAGCGGGGTAATTAATAGTGAAATTTTGCAAACATAATTATTTAAACAACTTGTCATTGTTTATAAGTGTCATCTTCTATAGTAATGCTTGATACTTGCGGTTTTTCCTGATAATTTTAACTTTTTGTTCACATTTTACTTAGTGGGATTATAATTAATGCAAGTAAGAAAAATAATTTTTTAAGCAATTTATGATTTTTTATGACTATTTTCTCTCAGGCTTAGAGTAATGCCAGAAAGCTGCAGGTTTTTATGCAGTTTTCAGCATTCTTTTCATTTTTTTAGTTAGAAAATAATAACAAATATCAATAATAATCTTGATTTAGACAAAAAGGCTCTCAATAAATACTTTAAGAAAAATATACATTTAATATGATCCATATAGAAAATTCGAGAATTATTTTAAATATCTGTTTTATTTCAGAAAAATATATGCACAAAAAATTAAGAGATTGTTTGAAAAATGATTATCTCTAATTTTTATTTATTATTTATTCATAACCGCAAATTTCGAAAAATTATTTAAAGAGGAAAATAATAGTAAATGGTTAAACAATTATGTTTGTTAACACGTATTAGATGACCTTATGTTAATTAAAAAGTGGACAATAAGTTGAAAAATTCAGAGAAAACCGCAACTTTCTAACATCCAAAGAGAACATTATTTTAAAAAAAATTTGTTTTAACAATCATCTTTGTTCCCTTAAATTAATTATTACCACATGCTGATTGAAAAATGGGCAAAAAGTGCAAAATCTAAGAAAAAACTGCAACTTTCTAGCATCGTCCTGAGAAAATATTGTCAGAAATAAAAATAAATTGTTTAAACTATTTTTTCTTATGAATTCAATTTATTATTGCCTTGAAAACCCCAATTGTTAGCTTATGGGGCATTTTGGGGACCCTGTAAATCAGACTTATGAGGTTAATATTAAAATAGGAATTCTCGATTCATATTCTGTGGCTAATTTTGAAGAAAAATGTGGAGTTCTAACTCGATTCACTTAATATTGATGATTTTGGATAAAATTTACAAAAACGTCTTTCTTCTGATGGGAAATACGTGTGATTATATAATACATGGGGTTTGCGGAACTTCTGAATATCTTTCTTTTTCGAAACGTTTTTTTTGGTGGATTCGCACACATTTGGAAGCGATATGGAGCAGGTCCTGAAATAGGTGCGAGGACGAGTCGTGGACTCTATCCGCGCCTGGACGTACCACCACTTTAAACTTATTTACCAATTTATAAATACTCTAAAGATCAGAAAATGATTTTTTTAAAGTTGCTTCTCAGTACAAGAAGCTTTTACCGACAATAGTTCCTTGTTAAAAATCACGTCATATTTTATTGGAAGCAGATTTGCTTTGTCTGCTTAAAGCTATTTTATGTGAGAAACATAATTTTTTTGCACTAAAAGTTCCAAACTTTCCTTTTTCCATGCCACCAATTTAGTATCAATTACATCATTGATATAGGTTTTTCCGAATAAGGAAAATACTAGAATGGTAACAGTGCGTACGATCTCGTCCAAGTGTGAGGACGAGTCGTTGATTGGTCCATAGCTCTCTGCTAGCGCCTGGACGTACCTCCAGTTTCCACTTAAAACTTA
>CAKNYM010046333.1:57305-79993 GCA_932195095.1 Andricus curvator
ACCTTTTACCGACAGGAGTTCCTTGTTAACAATCACGTCATGTTTTACTGGAAACAGTCTTGCTTCGTCTGTTTAAAGCTGTTTATATTTGTGTGAGAAACATAATTTTTGTATGTGTATGAGAAACGCCATTTTTTGCACTAAAAGTTCGAATATTTCCTTATTCCATGCCAACAGTCTAGTATCAATTACATCATTGATACAGACTTTTCCGAGTAAGGAAAAGACTAGAGTGGTAACAGTGCACTTGTGGTAGGCGACTGTCTCTCGTCACCACGGGGGATCCGCAAAGGCCGAGTCGTGTGTACGATCTCGTCCTGAAGTATGTGCGAGGATGAGTCGTGGACTGCCCATAGCTCTCTGTTCGCACGTAGACGTACTTTAACTCCAAACTTATTTACAAATTGATAAATCTCAAAAGAATGTAAAACTAATTTTTCAAAGTTGCGTTTTAATGAAAAAAGCTTTCACCGACAAGAGTTTCTGGTTAACAATCTCATCACGTTTTTGCGAAAGCAGTTTTGCTTTGTCTATTTGAAGCTGTTTAAATGTGTATGAGAAACGCCATTTTTTGCACTAAAAGTTCGAACATTTCCTTATTCCATGCCAACAGTCTAGTATCAATTACATCATTGATACAGACTTTTCCGAGTAAGGAAAAGACTAGAGTGGTAACAGTGCACTTGTGGTAGGCGACTGTCTCTCGTCACCACGGGGGATCCGCAAAGGCCGGGTCGTGTGTACGATCTCGTCCTGAAGCATGTGGGAGGACGAGTCGTGGACTGCCCATAGCTCTCTGTTCGCACGTAGACTTACTTTAACTCTAAACTTATTTACAAATTGATAAATCTCAAAAGAATGTAAAATTAATTTTTCAAAGTTGCGTTTTAATGAAAAAAGCTTTCACCGACAAGAGTTTCTTGTTAACAATCTCATCACGTTTTTGCGAAAGCAGTTTTGCTTTGTCTGTTTGAAGCTGTTTAAATGTGTATGAGAAACGCCATTTTTTGCACTAAAAGTTCGAACATTTTCTTTGTCCATGTCAACAGTCTTGTATTAATTACATCATTGAAACAGGCTTTTCCGAGTGAGGAAAAGACCACGAGAGATCCACAAAGGCCAAGCCGTGAGTACGATCTCGTCCTGAAGTAGGTGTGAGGACGAGTCGTGGATTGACCATAGCTGTCTGTTCGCGCCTGGACGTACCTCCTGCCTCCACTTCAAACGTATTTACAAATCTATCAATTCTCAAAAGAATATAAAATAAATTTATCAAAGTTGCTTTTTAATGAAAAAAGCTTTTACCGACAAGAGTTCCTTGTTAACAATCATGTCACGTTTTATTGGAAGCAGTCTTGCTTTGTCTCCTTTCGTATTCGAATGCTACTGTTATGATTCTGATTTCCCTCGTTTTTAATATTCCTCTCATTCTCGAGAATAGAGCGTGATTGTTAGCATACTCATATTGTTGTTCGCTAGCAAAGGGACGTACCAAGTCAACCATTCCTTCACATTCTGATTCTGTGCTTTTTTTCCGTTTCCTATCACTCGCTATTTTCCCGTAACTCCCTTTCAACAAAGTTTCCGGTTTTCTTTTTTCTTTATTGTATGTGAATTCTATACACATGAGGGGATTGGAGAATATTTACTAAGGGAGGTCAAGGTACTCAATTATGGAGATTTGAAAAAAGGGATAAAAGATTTCTTTTGGAGAAAAGTCGTATTCAAATCAAATAAATTTTACATCTTTGTACATTCCTTTGAGACCAAAGCTTACTTCAGATCGATAAATTATTCAGGGACATAAATATGCATAAAATGAATTCTTATGAAAAACAATATTTAAATCTTCATACCAATTGGCGAAGAAGCAATAAGAAGCCATCAAAGTATTTCGCATTTTGTTTTAATAATTTTTTAAGAATTTATTAAAAATATAATAAGAATAAATCATAATTTATTATAAATATTTTTTGTTTTAGTCCTTGCAAATATAAATTATTGGAAATAGTACTAAGCATTTTTAATATTAAATAATACTTTTTTAATTTGTGAAAGGAACTTTATTGACGGGTAAGTAAATTCTAATATTACAGGATATTCTTGAATATCTTATCACCATCGAATAAGTAAATAAAGATAAATAATTATTCAAACGTAATTAATAATTTCTTGAATTTTTTCCTTAAGTCAATGAATTTAAATAACAATTAAAACAAATTTTCATTTTATTTCATATACTTAAAGTTCAATTCATATTTGATATATTAATATTCTGAGTGAAATATATTTTCCAGATGAACAAATACGCAATAAAAACAGGGAAAATAAGGAAATTATTTACTAAAATAGATAAATATATTCCCTTAAGTAAAATTAATGTGGTTGTATATCAAACTCAATTTGAAACGCTTCAAATTCGTGATATTTTAGGTAAAATTGTTGTCTTTTTAACAAGATAGATGAATTTTTAACCAAAATAGTGGAATTTTCAACCAATAAAGACAAATTTTTGTTAATCAAATAGTTCAATTTTAAACTGAATAAGATGGATGTTGAGCCAAAAATAAATAGTTTCATTTCCAGTTAAAAAAATTAATTTCTGATCTAAAAAAAAGAGTTTTCAAGAAATAGTTGCATTCTCGAATAAAGTGATGAATTTTCAACTAAAATGATAAATATTCAACAGGAATACTTAAATTTAAAACCATAAAGATAAATTTTTAACAAAACATATGATTATTTAATTTAAAAAGATGAATTTTTAACCAAAGGTATGAATTTCTATCTAAAATTATGGAATATTTAACTGTATTAGTTAAACTTTCAATTAAAAAACTTTACTCTAAACAAAAAAATTTCATTTCCAACAATATAGTAAATTAGTCAGTTAAAAAAATCATTATTGACTGAAAAAAAGACCAATTTTGGAAAAATAGTCAAATTTTCAAGCAAAAAGATGAATTTTCACAACAAAAAAACCTAATTTTGAACGAAATAGTTCAATTTTCCAACAAAGTGATAAATTCTCAACTAAAATTATGAATTTTCAACTAAAATGATGAATCTTGAACTGAAATAGTTAATTTTTCAACCAAAGAGATAAATTGTTAACTGAAATTACAGAGTATTCAACAGGATTAGTACAATTTTTAATTAAAAAAATGAATTTTGCAAAAAAAAAAAAAAATTTCCAACAAAATAGTTGAATTTTCAACCATAGAGCTGAATTTTCAGTTAAAATGATGAATCGCCAACCAAAAAATTTGTTCTCAAAAACAGAGTTTAACCTCCAACAAAGTAGTTGAATATGAAAAGAAACAATTTTTCAACGATATAGTTTAATTTTCAACTAAAAATGATTAAATCTTAGCCGAAAAGATGAATTCTCAACAAAAAATGTAATAGTTTATATTTCAAACAAAAAAGATTTTAATCTTGAATGAAAAATAGTTCAATAAAATGATTAATAAAATGAGTTTCTATCTAACAAAAAAAAACTAATTTTCAACAATATAGTTAAATTTGTAGTTAAAAAAAACAGTGTGTGGCAGTGGGGCCACAAGGCAGAAGGTTCAGTTAAAATGATGAATCTCCAACAAAAATATTTATTCTTAACAAAATAGTTTAACTTTCAACCAACTAGTTGAATTTTTAAGAAAGAAAAATATATTTCAACCATATAATTCAATTTTCAACTAAAAAAGATTAATTCTCTATCAAAAAGGTGAATTCTTAACAAAAAATGATAGTTCGTATTTCTATAGAAAAAGATTCTAATCTGAAAAAAAGAAGTAAAATTAAACTGAAAAGATGAATTTTTAACTTAAAAAGGGCTCTTCAGTTGAGGGAGAAAAATATTTCAACAGACCTGTTGAATTGTTAAGCAAAACGATGAATTTTCAATGAAGAAGGTTAATTTTTCTACTAAAAAGGACGAATTTTCAACAAAATACATGAATCTTCATCCAAATAGTTGAATCCTTATGTAAAAAAATATAAATTTGAAACCAAAAATAGAAAAGTTGAATTTTCGGCTGCAAAATTATTTTCCAGTAACATAAAACTATTTTCACAAATGAGAAAACATTGTTATTAAATTTCATGATATAATTTTCTAAAAATATGAGCACTCTCTCGAAAAAATTTCCTGACATTTCCAGGTTTTCCCAGATATATAAAAATGTCCTCACAATTTTAGGTTTTCCAGGTAAGTAGACTCTCTAAAAAAATATTAAAAAATCGTTTTGTTTGATATACTACTTTACGTTATTATAATAACTTTATGGAACCGAAAATATACTTTCTCAGTCACTATATTTGGGCGATGCATTTCCTAATTTCAGATTCACGGAAGATTTTTAGTTTGGCTCACAATTTGCATATTTATGCCTGCTTATAATGTATAATTGACGGGAATCCTCGAAAGTATAACCGGGACGAGAAGCTCCCGGCCAAATCAGATTAGCGGCTTTGCATTTTGGCTCTCAGCCTCGGTTGTTTCTCGGTTCTCTGTATTTTTTATCAATCAGTTTATTTGGGATTTCCACGTCCCAAAGGCTCGGCTTTCCTCTTTTATACCATTCTAGAGAGAATACAGGCCACTAATTGAAACGTAATGCCCTAGAAGCTGCAGTCGTGTCAAAAGGAACAGCGTTATCAGTTCCCTGTCTACCCTGGCAGAGTTGGAAATTCATAACCACGCAGTAGAATAAAGTTTATTAGTCTCGGAAACAAATTAAAGACGAAACTTGTTTCACGAGTTGCTCTGGGAGATTTTCCATCCATTCTCGTCATGCAGCATTAATATTTACATTTTTAAAGCAAGCTTGTCATATACATAAAGTTTAATTTCAACACTAAATAAACCAGTATTAAAGAAACTTTTTTAACACAGTTTTTCAATATTAATAATTTAGAATAAAAACATCTTTTTTATTGTTAGTAATTATCTGTTTTATATTTTGAAGGAATCTAAATGAACAAAGAATCACATTTTCACGTTTTTAGTAAAAAGGTATTTAAATTTCCCGCCGATGCGCAGTAGATCATTGGCGGGAAATTCAAATCACTTATTTACATTTTCTCATACTCTCAAATGGAATTTCTTTCTGAAATTGTTCACAAGGATTTATAAACAGGATGACCGCAACACTTCATTTCCAAAGTTCCCTGACTTTTTCCTGATGTCTTTTACCGAGGAGAGTTCCTTGTTAACAATCACGTCAAATTGTATTGGAGGCAGTATTGCTTTGTATGTTTAAAGCTTTTTAAATGTGGAAACTTCAAAGACAAGCACTTTAGTCTTGTAAAATTTTTAACACAGAATCAAATTTGTAGGTTTCTAGTACGAATATATATTTAAATTTCCCGCGGACGTGCAGTAGAACATTGGCGGGAAATTCAAATCTCTCATTTTAATTTTCTTAACCTTTCAAGTAAAGTTTCTTTCTAAAATCGTTTACAAGGGCCTACAAACAGGCTGGTCACAATACTCTACTTCCTAAATTCCCTGACTTTTAACTGATTTCTCCTGGACCAATTTTTCATTTTCCCGGAAAATAAAAAAATCAAAGACAAACACTTTAATGTGTAACATTTTTATCATAGAATCAAAATTTTTATTTTATGTTTATGTGTCACGACGCGACACTTTATTTTCCAAATGACGTGACTTTTTCCTGATTTATCTCGAACAAATTTTGCATTTTCTTCAATAATATAATATAATAATATAATATATAATGTAATAATATAATATAAGGATACTATAATAGTAATAACCACGCGTTCACATAAATATGATTAGTGTGGGAAATATATTATAGACAACATTTGTTTCACGAGTTGCTTTTGGAGACTCCTTTCATTCTCGTCATGCCGCAATAATATTTACATTTTTGAATCAAGATTATCATATACACAAAGTTTAATATCAACTTTAAACAAACTAGTACTGAAGAAATGATTATTTAAAAGTTGTCAATATTACAAATTTTAAATAAAACCCTCTTTCTTATTGTTAGTAATTACTTGTTTTATATTTCGCACAAATCTAAATGAACAAGGAATCAAATTTTTACGTTTTTAGTAAAAAGGAATTTAAATTTCCCGCCGATGCGCAGTAGGTCATTGGCGGGAAATTCAAGTCTCTTATTTTCATTTTCTTATCCTTTTATATGAAATTTTTTTCTGAAATTGTTTACAAAGATTTGCAAACAGCAAACTTATGAAAAAAGTCTTTTACCGAGGAGAGTTCCTTGTTAACAATCACGTCAAATTGTATTGGAGGCAGTATTGCTTTGTATGTTTAAAGCTTTTTAAATGTGGAAACTTCAAAGACAAGCACTTTAGTCTTGTAACATTTTTAACACAGAATCAAATTTGTAGGTTTCTAGTACGAATATATATTTAAATTTCCCGCGGACGTGCAGTAGAACATTGGCGGGAAATTCAAATCTCTCATTTTAATTTTCTTAACCTTTCAAGTAAAGTTTCTTTCTAAAATCGTTTACAAGGGCCTACAAACAGGCTGGTCACAATACTCTACTTCCTAAATTCCCTGACTTTTAACTGATTTCTCCTGGACCAATTTTTCATTTTCCCGGAAAATAAAAAAATCAAAGACAAACACTTTAATGTGTAACATTTTTAACATAGAATCTTTCATAAACTTTTTAATCCAAAAGGGCGAATTTTCAACAAAAAAGATAAAGTTTCGACCAAAAAGATGATTTTCGAAACTAATAGTTGAATTTTTAACAAGAAATACATGAATTTTCAATCCAGCATGACAAATTTTCTGTCAGAATAGACGAATGTTCAACAACAATCAATCTAGAAAGATGAATTTTCAACCAAATGTTCGGATTCTAAAAAAAAAATATTGAACATCAACCAAAAATAGTTGCTTTTTTAAGCAAATAGTTGAATTTTCAAGATAAAAAGTCGATTTTATTAGAAAAACTTTTACTCTTGAACCTCAAAAGATGAATTTTACATAAAGAAGTTAATTTTCAATTATGAAAGACGAATTTTCAACAGAATAGTAGATATTGTAACCAAATAGTTGATTTTCCGACCTAAAGAGAAGAATTTTCAACGAAAAATGTAATACTTGATTTTTCAACAACGAAAATGAATTTTCAACAAAATAGTTAATTTTGAAACCAAATAGTTCAACCTACCAAACTGTTGGATTTTCAACCAAACTAGATTAATTTAGACCCAAGCAGTTGCATTTTTTACAGAAGAGGATAAATTTTTAACCCAGAAGATTAATTAAAAAAAAAAAATTCTAACAAAATACATGAATTTTTATCTAGAAAAGATCATTTTTTAATGAAAATATCCATTTTTTACCAAATGTGAAGTAGTTACATTGCTAGTTAAAAAAATTAATTCTGAACCAAAAAAAAAACGGAATTTTCAAGAAAATTTTTACATTTTCAACAAAAGAGATGAAGTTTCAACTAAAATTATAAATCTTTAAAAAGTGAAATTTCAACAAAAGAGTTCAAACCTGAAGATAATTTTTAACCTAGAAGGTTAATTTTCTATTAATGGAATAGTTAAATGTTCAACCAAGGAGATGAATCTGCAACAACAAAAAATGAATTTTTGAAGTAGTTCAACTTTCAACCAAGTAGCTGAATTTCTGACTAAAAAATATGACTTTTTAACAAAATAGTTGTTTTCTTTAACAAAATAATGGAATTTTGAACCAAATACTATAATTTTTTAACCAAACAAGACGAATTGGGAACAAAAGCTATAATAGTAGACTTTTCAACATAAAGAAGTTGATTTCTCTTCTTGGGTTCTATTAATTTAGTTCGCATTTGAGCGAAGAAACGAGAAACAGGGGGAAAGGGTATGTTTATTGGAAACAGAAAAAAAAAGAATTCTTTAAAATGTGTCATCAGGAAACGTACCCCTGTTACCAACCGTAGTTCTTAGCGTGACCCCCCCCCCCCCTCAAATTGATAACGTAGTTTATGGACGGCCCCTAACGAGAAAAGTATAATTTTTCGTGATTTTGACCTCTGACTGCGTTGTCCGAATCGAGAACATTTTTCTTCTTTGCTTAAACTTTCAGGAAGTCATTTTGACACTTAAAAGAATCTTTCAGGCCACAGTGGGGAAAATAAAGTTCCTGTGGACGATTCAATCTTCAGACTATGGACTATGGGCCTATATTTAAATCTTTAATCACCTTTTAAGGATCAAGGAGGAGTGCCTGGGCTTCTGAAAGCAAGGGTCTTGCAACTTTCGAAAAATCAGTTCTTAAACTTTGCAAGTAGGGATCTGCAGAAACTAATAAGAAATGCAGGGTGTCCTCATTCATATGAATCGCTGATGTCTTCCTGGTGTTGTTTTCTCTGCATCTCCTAAAATCTTTGTTTCTCGTTTCTTCAGCCTCTTCCGATAATTTACCAATTGGTACAACAAAAGAGTCAATAATGTTTGCGCCGTGAACTAGAACCTTGTGCATAGATGCAGGCATGAAGTACCAACTGTACTTGTCCACATAAATCTCAGCAGTCTCAGTGGAAAATTCATGGAAGCGTTCAATATGGATATCTTTACCGCAAGCCAGAACTTGTAATATAATGTATAAGTTTTTTATTAAATTCACTTCAATGCCAGTAATCTCACTTACCTTTACATAATTTTTGAAAAACTTCTGAGCCGTGTTTCCATCTTTTGTGGTACCAGAACCTTGTTTGATTATATCCACGGTTAATACAAAGCTTTTGCGAATTTCATTTTGAATATATCTCTTTCTCTCCTCAGCGATTTCTTTCTACTCTTTTGTTTTACATGCTTTGCTCCACAAACAGTGCAATTAGAGGAAGAAGACGTTTGACTGATGACTTGGCACACTTCCGTCAAGCATGGTGCAAATGAGCTCATATTCAACAAAATAAGTGTCACCATTCAAGATGATTTTTCCGGGCTTCAATCGCTTGATTTGGTTTTTCATATCTCCCAACTCAGTTAAAATTTTCTCTTTCGTCTCCTATTCATAATGAAATAAGATAGGCAGACAAGAGTTTGTAGAAGAAGGTCGTAGATTTTGCGGAACTTTTGTTACTTCATCTGATGTTGTAATGAAAAGAGGTACCATTGACATTAAAAAGAGACTTGACGTTAAAATTGTGGAATTTTCCGATATCCATAAATTGAATCTCTTAAACAAAATGATGACTCTTTATATTCATATAATTGAATTAAAGAAAATCCTAGCCCTAACAAAATTGTTAAAAATAATATCACAACCGTACTTCACTTTCATTTTGAACCTTTTTGTTTCCTCAGCAGGTTCGATACCTTTAATTTTTAATATTCGTTTAGCGGTATAATCAAGTAGTTTTTGAAGTTTAAGAGTAGCACCTCTTTCGCTGACTATTATTGAAGAATGTGGTGGATAGCAATGTTCTTTAGTCTTTGTGATCCTTTTGTACGGTGGAAGAATGTCAGCATTTTTCTCCATAAAACGATTCCTGAGGAGTTCATATTTACTCTTTGTTAATTTTAAATCCGTAGAAAGCGCAAGCGCTTCGTCATCAGAAACCGGTATTAATTTTTCTTCTTGTGATGATGATATTTCCATATCTGTTGGATCTGATGTTATGCCACTTGACATGTTTAAAACGCCTTTCTTTACAATTTCATTTGCGGTCTTTTGGTCGAAAGTTTGCATATTTTGCAGTACATCATTATCGTTCTTTGCCACATTTTTTTCTCACCATTTCGAACTTTCTTTTTTTGGTTTTTTGAGAACATTCTTCAAAGTTCTTTGTTTTTCTGGGTTGCAAAGTAGATGCTTGAAAAGCTAAAAATGTAGCTTCCAACCAGCTTTCGTTTTTCTGCACCAAAATGTCGTTGTTAAAACTAGAAGATCTCCATCTTTTACGAAAAGCTGGTAAGAAATATTTCACAATTCTTTCTCGAACTGATCCTTCCAAAGTCGAGGACAGACGTTGATTCTCCTTCAGATAATTGACTAACACCTCGTCAGTTTTAGAACTAGAACCTACCAAAACATCAAATAGTTCTCTGTTGACTATTTTGATAGAATCCATGCCTGTCATTTATGAAACTATTACCAAATAAATATAGACGTACGATTAAAATTAATACAAATGATCCGGAAATATCGAGTCACTAGCAATCAAAAGGCCAGAAAAACGGCAGAAAGTAAAAAGAAAAAAAATTAAAACTACAGTGCAACCTACAATTACTATTTAAATTAGAAAGAAAAAGATTATTCCCCAATGATCAAACGAATCACGAACAACGAATGCAGCAAAAAATAATAAAATACACTAAAGAGCACTTACGAATGATAAGCACCAAATGATAGTAACAAGTCACGAAGTTGTGTGAAAGTGGTAAATGTTCTAAGCACTAGGCAGGAAAAACAAATGAAGATCGAAATCAAAATAATCATAACGAATGACAATCGTCAGAAAGAAAACAAATGAAGATCGAAAAACAAAAGAATCGCGACTACTAGGAAAGTTGGATAAGTAGTTTAGTCTGAAAATGCATTTGTCCACAGGAACTTTCTTTGCCCCACTGTGAGGCGCCACGGAAAAGGAAAGACCAAAATTGACTTTGTTTCTTTACGCCTTAGTGGGCAAATTGGAATTCAATTCACGAAAAAATCATTATAAATAGTTTTAGGAAAGATAGTAATTGAATTGAGAAAGTTCAATAATAAATCGTCGAGTTAATCTCTTAATAAAGCAGGGAAGATCCTTCACGCGTAATTCTTTGGTAACGAGACTCCATTAGGTATTCATCAAGCCTAACGCAAAATTGCCTCACTTGGTTTGCGGTTAAGGTCGGAGAAGTCATTTTCTCTCCGAGTTGTTCCAGAGTGAAGAGTTTATACTCGGAGGTGTAAGTACTTTGCAGCAGCTTACAATTCATGCGCATGTAGTTAGAAATGTACACCTCGAAAAAGGAGCGTCGCTCTAAGCTTTGCCTGCGAACTAACGACCCATTTACAAAAGTGCTCTATTCCTGCTCTCCGAAGAACCAAAATGATGCCACGAGTTTCCTCGTACTTTCCATCTATTCTCTTTAAAGATCTGTCAGCTCCTTTTCAGTTAGAGTTTTCATCTGAACAATTCTTGGGTAATTTTACACTTTCGCGTTTCACTTATTATAGGCACTTGCGAAAATTTTTGGCGCAATCTCAAAACAAACTTAAAATAAAAAATAAAATTTTTATTTCCTTAAATTTTTGTGTCCCAGGATTCAAATTTCCCGCCTATCCGCAGCAGATCTTTCACGCGTGATTCTTTGATCAGATTAGACGTACTTACAACCACAACAAAAAAGTCACTGAATAAAAAAAAGTAAACGACAGAAAATAATGGAATAGTAGAGAAACTGTCAAATAAAAATTTGTCGCCTATGTGCAGTAGATCACTGGCGCCAAATTCGAATGTCGAAATCTGCTATCTCGAATCATTCTACTCCATAAACATTACAAAGTAGAAAAATAAAGCCTACAAAAGGGGTCATCCACCAATTAGGTGAGACATTCGTCAAATACATGAATGCTCAAACAGACATTTAAATTTCCAACCAATTATTTGAGTGTTTAACTTAAAAATATGAATTTTGACTCAAAAATGGAATCATTGAGGTTATATTAAAACTAATCAATTTTGAACTAATTAAAAAGGATTTTTCAACAGAATAGTTCATTTTTTAACCGAAGTGACGAAACTTAGATGAAAAAAGTGAATTTTTGATCAAAAGTGTAATTAGTTGAATCGTCAACCAAAACAGACTAATTTTCAACCAAAAACAGGAATTTTCAACAAAGGAGTGTTGAGTTGAGTTTTCAACCCAGAAAAATTGATGTTTAACAAACAAAAATTAGTTTTCTAAAAAAAAAGTCAAATTTTTAAATAAAAAAGATGAATTTTCCACAAAATATGGAATAGGTCCAGTCAAAAAAGTAAATTTGTAATTAAAGTTATGAATCTTCAACCAAAAATATAAATTTAAAACCAAATATTTGACGTTTTAACACAAACGATTTATTTTCTACCAAACAAGGCGAAATATATATTTTTTTACAAAAAAGATAAATTTTCAACAACTACAAAAATAATTACATTTTCAAACAAAAAAATTAAGTGCTGACAAAAAATAGAATAATTGAAATTTGAGTCAAATATAACTTTTTAATAAAAAGATTAATTTTTCAACCAAAGAGTTAAATTTTCGATCAACAAGATTAAATTTCTATCAAAAAGATCAATCTTCTAGAAAAAATGGAATAGTTTAATTTTCAGTTAACGCAGTGCATTTTTAACTAAAATGATGAATCTTCAACCAAGATAATGAATTTTTAACCAAATGGTTAAAGTTTTAATAAAAAAGATTAATTTTCTGCGAACTAGACAAATTTTTAACCAAAAAGTTTAATTTTGTACCAAATACAGGAATTTCCAACCAAAAAGATGAGGTTTAAACTAATGAGATCACTTTTCTAACAAAAAAGATAAATTTTCAACAAAATAGTTGAATTTGAACATAAAATAGATCAATTTTGAACCTAAAATTGAATAATTCAATTTTCAGTGAGAAAAAAAAAATAATTTTCAGCCAAATAAAATAAATTTTCAACGAAATAATTAAATTTTCAAAAAAAAAAGATATTGAAACAAAATGGAATCGTTAAAGTTTCAATTGAAAAATGAATGTGCAATGAAGAATAAAACAGTTTTAAACAATAAAATTAATTTTCTACTAGAGAAGATTAATTTCTAACAAGATACATGAATTGTTAATCAAATATTTCAATTTTTGAATGAATTTTAAATCTAACAGTTAAATACTAAACCAAAAACAGTTGAATTCAACCCAAAATGACGAATTTTTAACAAAATAATTGATCCTCAATGAAAACAGCTTAATTTTAAACCAAGAAGTTGTGATTCTCAGCCAAAATGATGCAATTTCTATATGACTTTTTACCAAAATTGTAGAATTTTCAACAAAATAATAAAATTAACGAAAGAAGATTTTGAGGACCCAAGATTTAAATTTTCCTTCTATGCGCAGTAGATCTTTCGCGCATAAATATTCTGCAGACTTTCACTCACCAGAGTGTGCGATCTGTTCGGGTCCGAGTTCTGCGAAAATTAAAATTTAATATGTGAAAAATAGCTTTTTTTAACACAAATTTTTAATAAAAGTTTATAGTTAATTTGTAAAATGGAGTAAAAGAGTAAGTCATTCAGCTTGAAGTGAAAAAAAATTATTGTCTACTGAAAAAGATGCAGAGTACGTGTTTTGATAATATTCTCTATTTTTTTACCAAATAGTAGAATTTTCAACTGATAAAGATAAATTTTGAACCGAAAATGAAATAGTTCAATTTTGAAACAAAAGTATGAGTTTTCAAACAAGAAGACTAAGTTTGTACTAGAAAGACAACATTTTCAACAAAAAACATAAAGTTCCAGCCAAATTTTTGAAGTTCTCACTGAGAAAGGTAAATTGTCCACCAAAAAAACTAATTTTCAACAAAATTGTTAAATTTTCCACTAAAAAAATTAATTTTTAACCAAAAAAGCGAATTTTTTAATAGAATAGTTGAATTTTCAGCCATAAAGATGAATTTTCAACTGAAGTAATGAATCTTTAACCAAAAAAATTACTTTTCAACAAAGTAGTATAACTTTGAACCAAAATAGATCAATTTTTAACGAAAAATTGCGTAGTTGATATTCAAACCAAAAAAGATTTTAATATTAAATAAAAATCAATGTAATTTAAACAAAAACATGAATTTGAAATTAAATACTGAATTTTTAAGTTCAAAAATTAATTTAAAAAAAAAATTCAATAAAATAGTTCAATTTTAATCGTAAGAAATGAATTTCCAACTAATAAAACTTTGTAACCAAAAATGCAATATTTCACTTTTCAATTGAAGAATAATAATTTTGAACCAAGAAAAAGGAGGCTTGAACGAGATACATACATTTTCAACCAAAAATAATGAATTTTCAAACAAAAAGATATTTTTAACAAAGTAGTTGAATTTTTAACCAAAGAAATTAATTTGTAACGAAAATAAATTAATTTGCAAACAAGAACAATTTTCTAAAAAAAGTATATTTTCAAACACATAGTTTAATTTTCAATTAAAAAGATCAATTTTCAAGAAAAGAAAAACAAATTTTTAAAAAATTAGATCAATTTTCAGCCGAAAAATGATTTTCCGACCAACAAGATTAATTGTTAAGCATGAGGATTAATTTTCAACCAAAAGAGACGAATTTTCAAAAAAAATACCTAAATTTTCATAAAATGGTTCATTTTTAAACTAAAGGAGGAGAATTTTTAACGAAAAACGGAATACTTCAATTTTGATTTAATCAATTTATAACGAGAAAAACAGATTTTCATCAAAATAGTTTATATTAAACCAAAGAGATGAATCTTCAAAACACAACGTAAAATGTCAACTTTCATTAATTATTTTAACTTTATATTAAACTTATTATTACCTTATATTGAAAATCAAAACTTATTTAACCTAATAACCTTAATTATAATTAATGTTAACTTTAATTTTAGAACGTAAAATAGTTGATACTTCAACCAAAAAATATTTTAAATTAAAAGTTGTTGAATTCAACGGAAAAGGACGAATTTTCAACAAACGATGTAATTTTTCACATGAAAAAGATCAGTTTTTAACCAAAACTAAAACAAAAACAAATAAAAGACACATTTTCAACCAAAGAGAACAAACTTCAACCGATAAAATTTGCATCAAAAACAGTTGAATTCAACCAAACAAAAAGGTGATTTTTCTTCAAAACAGTTGGTTTTTTAATTTGAAAATATAGTTAATTTTAATTTTCGCTATCAAAAAATAGAGAAGCTAGAAAAACTGTCCCTACTTGAAATATTTAATTTTTTCTTCACAAACTGAATAACTTACACTCTGCCTCTATTTTACGGATGAACTATAAACTTTGATTAATAATTTGTATAAAAAGAGTTTTTTTTTCTATATTAAATTTGAATTTTCGCAGAACTCGGACCCGAACAGATAGCGCACTCTGGTGAGTTGTAAACTTCCCCATTAACTAAATTTAAATCTCAACGACAGAAAATAATGGATTAGTAGAAAACCTTTGAAACTTGAATTTACCGCCTATGTGCTGTATATCACTGGCGCCAAATTCAAATCTCCAATCTGCTATCTCGAATAATTCCACTTAATAAACATTGAAAAGTAGAATAATAAGACTTAAAAATGTAAAAATGAATACAAAGAGGATGCGATCGAAAAAATCAAGGAGGGAGAAATTCAGGTGTGTTGATCATTAGACAAAGTGAGAGGGCTGAATTTAAAGGGCGAGAAGAGCTGATCGGAAGAGAGGGTGACTACGTTAAGCCGCTTTCAACCATACTCAAGCTCACCTCTTTTCTTCCTACACCCCCTGACGTGCTTCCAACCACTCCACCCCTGAAATACTCCCTCCGTTTCGCAATTTCGGCTGCAAAGTTGGGGGTGTCTCGCACGTCAACGCCATTCCCTCGACGCCGACGTCGATCCGTCGATTTGAGGTGAATTCTCAAGAGCGTGAAAAATTCTCTACCCCACCCCCACTCTTTTTTTTTCTTTGTGACTTGACGCCCGCGGTAGAAAGGGGTCTCGGAACTTTTGCGAGCGATAAATAGAGTATGCAGGGTGAGTCTCTATTTGTGAAAAGTCTTGCGAGGGGATGATCACAAGTGAGAGAATGAGACGAGTGAGAATTTCCGAGGGTGAAGTATTTAAGGGGATATACGCTTCACACCTCAACACTGCTTCTCTTTTAAGGGTTCTCTGATGACGCTAAATTTAGGAAACGGGTCTCCTTTATTAAAAGACTTAGACAGACTTGTATTATCTTTTAGAATACTCTTATCGAATGTCTAGATCTACGTCTTGATTTGAATTTCGCGCCAGCGATCTACTGCGCATCTCGTGCAATAGCGGGAATTCAAATTGCTATTTTAATAAAAACAATTCTTTTTTTCCTATTATTTCAGATAATAATAAGGGGACGTCTAATTTTTGAATTTGAGACCTCCTCTCACCTTATTGTAAGGATTCTTAAAATTTGTATGATCCCCTCCCTCGCCCTTCTTATGTCAGATTTTATATTCTCTACCCAATATATCAAAAACATATTAATTATTTTCACCGTAAACGAGATTTCAAGGGATATCAAAAGATTTGAAAATATAAAATATAAACGATTTTTGATCATTTTAAGGGATTTCAAGGAATTTCAATGGCTTTTGAAAGATTTTAATGGATTTTTAAATATTTGATAAGGGTTTTCAAGAGATTCGGGAATATTTGCATGAGTTTTTAAGATTTCAGTTATTTTAAAAGCGATTTCAAAAATTTGACGGAATCTCGTAAGATTTAAGAATATTTCACGGAATTTCATGGATTTTAACTGAGTTTCAGAGATTTTTAGTTTCATCGGATTTTGAAGATTTAAAAGCGATTTTAAGAATTTTCACAGATTTTAAAGAGTTTGAAGGGATTTTAAGAGATTTTGTGAGGTTTAAAAATAATTATATATGGCATATAAATTTATTTTAGAGTATTTCGTGCAATACCGAAGTGTTTTCACAAATTTTGGAGGATATCAAGGAATTTTAATGAGATTTCGAAGATTTCAAGAGATTTCAAAAGAATTGGAAAACAGTTCAAGGATTTTGGAGGATAATAACGGATTTTAAGGGATATAAAGTGTTTTCGATGATTTTATAGAATTTCAAGAAATTTTAGTTGCTTTTAAACGATTTTAATGGATTCAAATATTTTGTGAGGGATTTTGTAAGGGATTAGAAAAGATTTCTATGGATTTGAAAGATTTCAGTGAATTTAAAGAAAAAACGTTGAGGAATTTTTATGAGATTTAAAAGATTTTAAGCAATTCCAGCGTTTCAGGGATTTCACAGTTTATAAATGATTTTAAATTTTCATGGCTTTTAAAGGATTTTAATGAATTTTTAAATATTTAGTAATGGATTTTTAGAGATATTCGTAAATATTTCCACGGATTTGAAAGATTTTGGTGAATTTTTAAGGGATTCCAAAAATTTCACGGGATCTCATCAACTTTCAAAATATTTCGCGAAATTTTAAGGATTTTAACTGATTTTGAGAAATGTTGAGGGATTTTCACAAATTGTCAAGGATTATGAGGGATTTTTATGAGATTCTGAAGAATTAAAGCAATTTGAAGGATTTTCACTTATTTTAAACGGCTTTAAAGGATTTTAAGGGATTTCAAGGGACTTCAAAATAAGTAACAGAATTTTTAAGAAATTTAAAGGAATTTATGCGATACCGAAGTGTTTACACAAAATAATTACAGTTTCAACCAAAGAGAGGAATTTTCAATCAAAAATATCAATATTCTACCAAGAATGGAATAGTTAAATTGTAATTTCAAAGAATTAATTCCTAAATTAAGAACAAACACATTTTCAACAAAATTGTTGAATTTTAAAGTATAAAGGACAAATTATTCACAAAACGGTTGAAGTTTAAACTCAAAGATATGATTTAAAAAAATTATTTTCTACGTATAGTTAAATTTTCATGAGGTTAGGTTAATTTTCAATCAAACAGTTAAATTTAAACCAAAGATATGAATTTTTAACATAATACATGAATTTTCAACTAGAAAAGATCAAGTTTTAATAATAAAATATCGATATCCTACCAAAAATGGAATAACTACATTGTTAGTTGGAAAAATTAATTCACGGGAAAAAAATCGAATTTATAACAAAATAGTTATATTATGACACAAGAGATGAATTTTTAACTAAAATAATGAATCTTGAAAAAAATGAATTTTTGTCAATAGAATTCAACCCCAAAGATGATTTTTTAACCCTAAATATTAGTTTTTATAAATGAAATAGTTGAATTTTCTACCAAGGAGCTGAATCTTAAAAAAATATGAATTTTTCACAAACTAGTTTTACTTTCAACCAAGTACTAGATTTTTGAACTAAAAAAAGATGAATTTTCAACTAAATAGATCAATTTTCAACCAAAAAGGTAAATTTTCAAGCAAGAAGATTAACGTTCTACCCAAAAACGCGAATTTTGAACAAAATACATAATTTTGAACAAAATTGTTTAATATTAAACCAAAAGGATGAATAATCTACAAAACGGTTAGATTCTCAACTGGAAAATATTATGTTGTAACAAAAAAGTTGAATTAAAAAAAAATGGTTTAATTTTTAACAAAGAAATTAATTTTCAACCGAATATTTTGATTTTCTACCAAATTATTGAATACTTAACCTAACCAGATTAATTTAGCCTAAAACAGTTGCATTTTCAATCAAAAAGCATGAATTATCAACCAAGAAATATATTTTTTTACCAAAAAAGACGAATTTTTAACAAAACACAGGAATATTTCACTAGCAAAGAGCAGTTTTTCGTAAAAATTATCAATTTTCTACCAAAAATGGATTATTGAAATTATATATTAATTTAAAAATTAATCTCAACAACAAAAAACACAAATTTTCAACGAAATAGTTGCATTTTCAACAAAAGAGATGAATTTTCTACTAGAATAATGAATCTTTAAAAAAAATGAATTTGCAACAAACGAGTTTTATCAAAAAAATGATTTCTTCTCCCAGAAGGTTAATTTTCTAAAAATGCGATAGTTAAATTTTCAACCAAGAAGATAAATCTACAACAACAAAACTAATTTTTAACAAAATAGTTTTACTTCCAATCAAGTAGCTGACTTTCTGACCAAAAAAGATTACTTTTTTTACGAAATAGTTGCATTTTCAGCTAGAAAAGAGCAATTTTTAATAAAAATATCAATTTTCAATAAAAATATCAATTTTTAATAAAAATATCAATTTTTAACCAAAAATGGAATAGTTAAATTACATATTAATTAAAACTTACTCTTGAAAAAAAAAATTGTCAACAAAAGAGATAAATTTTGTATTGAATATTGAATCTTGAAAAAAATGAATTTGCAACAAAAGAGATTGATAAAAAAAATGATTTTTTATCTCAGAAGATTAATTTTCTAAAAATTCGATAATTAAATTTCAACCAAAAAGATGAATCTACAAACACAAAATTAATTTTAAAAAAAATAGTTTTACTTACAAAAAAGTAGCTGACTTTTTGACAAAAAATATGTTGTTTTTTTTTACAAAATACATGAATTTTCAACTAGGAAAGAGCAATTTTTAATAAACATATCATTTTTTAACCAAAAATGGAATAGTTAAATTATATGTTAATCAAAGAATTACTCTCAGCCAACAAAAAAAATATTTTTGCAAAAGAGATGAATTTTCTACTAGAATAATGATTCTTCAAAAAGATGAATCTACAACAACAAAATTAACTTTTAACAAAATAGTTTTATTCTGAACAAGTAGCTGACTTTTTGACAAAAAGCATGTTTTTTTTTAAATACATGAATTTTCAACTAGGAAAGAGAAATTTTTAATAAAAAATATCAATTTTCTAACAAAAATGGAACAATTGAATTATATATTAGTAAAAAAATTAATCCTAACCGAAAAAAAAAAATTTAAGTAAAATAGTTACATTTTCAACAAAAGAGATGAATTTTCTTCTAAAATAATGAATCTTGAAAAAACTAATTTGCAATAAAAGAGTTTGATCAAAACAATTATTTTTTTATCCCAGAAAATTAATTTTATAAAAATGCGGTAGTTGAATTTTCAACCAAGAAGATGAATCTACAAAAAAATGGATTTTCTACAAAATAGTTTAACTCCCAATCAAGTAGCTGACTTTCTGACCAAGAAACATGAATTTATTACAAAATAGTTGCATTTTCAAAAAATAATAAAATTTTAACTTAAATACTAGAATTCTTAACCAAACGGGATGAATTCCAATCTCAAAATATAATAGTAGACTTTCCCACCAAATCAAGTGGATTTTTCTTGTTGCGTTCTCTTAATTTAGTTCGCATTTAAACAAAAAAACGAAAAAAAGAAGAGAAAAGGTAAAAAAAAAACAGAAAAAAAATAATTCTTCAAAATTTATAATCCGGAAACGTACTAAATGTTATCTAAGTTTGTAACTTTACTTCCCCTGACCTACCACCCACCCTCTGTTACCAACCTTATTTTTGAGCGTGACCCCACCCTTTACCTAAAAAATGGGTGACCTAGTTTATCGACATCCCCTTATCGGAAATGAACTTCCTGCTTCCGGGTAGGTTCAATTCTACTTTCTCTCATCAAGATTGTACATTTCCTGACAAATAGTACCCTGAGGATAATTTTAAAATCTTGGGAGGTATCAAGGCGCCTGTAAGCAAAGGCAAAAGTAGGAAAGAATGGCGTGACCAAGGTAATAGCGAGGCTCAGTTACTGAGTTTTCATCCCCTCTGAGGATCATGCACGTCGAAGCTGGCATGTAATGGATCCGGAATCGCGGCGTGTAATTTTAGTGTTTTACATTACCCACCAATCAACCCCCACCCCCTCCCCGACTTTGGCACGCACGCTCACATTGGTTAGAATTGTGCAGGTACGCCAACTCGTAGGACTTAATGCACGTAACGGCAACAGTAGTACCAACCACAACATGGAAAAGAGGGCCCGGTCTCGAATTCCCATGATTCATCGGCCCTGTTTTATCGTCCATACAAATTGTTTTGGCCTGTAACTGCCGTCCGACACGAAGTTTCCACGTAGTAGCACCGCCGCCCATTTACATAAAAATGTCCGGCCCTTCTGGCTTCGACTGGCTGAGTCTAGAGCTGTTCAAATCGTATTATTGCAGTGTGAGGGTGATTAATCATTAAAATAGTCGACACAGAAAAACCTATATTCCGATTGGAAAGGGATCCAGGACCCTGAGTTTGAACCCTTATAGCAATAAGATATATTGGGACATCCCATTTTTCTCCGAGGATGTCCCATGGATATCCCAAGGATAACCCGTCGGATGTCCTGCAAGTCGGTAATTGTGATAGTGAAGAGTAATCTAATTTTCTGTAGACATATATGTACAATACTCTAGCTAGGGCAGAACCATTTTCAAATTTCGCGCCATGCGGGATTACCATTCACAGCCATGCAGATGACTGCCACGTCAGTGGTACGTTTTCACGACCAAAGATATTATAAACATCAGGACTCACTTTTCAGACTGCCCTACGGTCTCAGAAAATACTGATTTCGAATGAAATGTCGTACATCGGCCATGGTTTTACAACTCGTCCTGCAAACATTCACCTGCTTGTAAAGACCTTTCTAACCCTCTGAGTGATGTACGATATTTTATTTAAAATCAGTATTTTATGAGATCGTAGTTTCGTGGTTCTAAAACTCGTCCTGCAAATATTCATCTCCCCGTAAATACCTTTCTAACCCTCCGAGTGATGTACGATATTTTATTGGAAAACAGTCTTTTATCAGACATATGTTGTTTCTATTACATAAAATATTAATTTCTACTGATATTTACATGTTACTTGGAATGTTTAAACAATTTATTATAGTTTTTAAACTTTTTCTCTGAGAATAGAGTATTAAATAATGCATTAAATACTGAAATATCTTTAAATAATGGTAGAAAGTTGAGATTTTAAAAAAAATGCAACTTTTTGTCAACAATTCATTACTATTTTTAATAATATTCTCTTTGAATAATGTTAGAAAGTGGCGTTTTCCTTCAAATTTTCAACGATTAGTCAACTTTTCACTTGAATTGTGGTGATAATTAATGAAATTTAACAAACATAATTTTTGAAACAAATAATCATGGTTTATAACTACCTTCTCCTATAATAATGCTATAGAGTTGTAGTTTTTTCTGAAATTTCTCACTTTTTGTCGAATTTTCACTTAGGGCGAGGCAATAATTAATTAAAGTTTACAATCATCATTGCATAAACAAATTATTATTGTTTATAACTATCTTCTATAATAATGTCAGATATTTGGGTTTCATCTGAAATTTTTCGCTTTTTGTCAACTTAATACTTACAGCGACGCGATTATTACTTAAATTTAATGAACATAATTACATAAACAAATTATTAATGTTTACTATCTTCTCCTATAATAATGCTAGAGAGTTGTGGTTTTTTCTTTAATTTTTTTAACTTTTCACGTAGAGCGAGGCAATAACTAATTTAATTTAACAATCATCATTGCATAAACAAATTATCATTGTTTATAACTGTCTTCTCCTATAATAATGCTAGATATTTGGGGTTTTATCTGAAATTTTTCGCTTTTTGTCATATTTACACTTACAGCGACGCGATTACTAATTAAATATAATGAACATAATTACATAAACAAATTATTATTGTTCATAACTATCTTCTCCTCTAATAATGCTAGAGAGTTTTAGTTTTTTCTTTAATTTTTTAATTTTGTTCAACTTTTCACATAGAGCGAGGAAATAACTAATTGAATTTAACAAAAATACTTGCATAAACAAATTATTATTGTTTATAACTATCTTTTCCTCAAATAATGCTAGATATTTGGGGTTTTATCTGAAATGTTTCGCTTTTTGTCAACTTATCACTTACAGCGACGCAATTAATAATTGAATTTAATGAGAATAATTA
>CAKNYM010046333.1:103939-124236 GCA_932195095.1 Andricus curvator
AAAAGAGACGAGAAAGAAAGGGAAAGAAGGGACAAGCGTGACCGAACGCATATCTGTAACTGTTTTCTTGTTTTTATTGTTTTTCCAACGCAATCCTCTTTTTATCGAAAAATAATGGTTTTAGGCAAAAAGTGTGTGAAACAAAAAAGATGTATTTTCATACTAGCTAGAACTTTTGTTTGAATCATTTTTTTTAATTCTTTGTATTCACTGAGAAAAAACTGAAAAATCATGATTTTTATGGGGTTTCTTATGGTTTTTACCATGAAAACGTCCTTGTCGTCAATTTTCACTATGATTTCTGTAATCAGCGCATCGAAATATGTAAAATTACGTGGTTTTAACAAAATCGGAGGTAACCACTATTTGGAACTTTCTCCAAAGCTTATTTTTCTAAATATCACCCCCATAAGTCTGTTTTATAGAGTCCCAAAAAAAACCACATGAGTGAAAAATTAGGTTTCGCGAGTTTCTGGCGCTAATTACAATTTTTTTGCTGCTTTTTATAATACAAATTGTTTATAAAACATAAAATACTACTTTATACTGATAACTAGAAGTTTACATGAATTGTTTAAACAATTTATTATTATTGTTCGCTTACATTGACTTAATAATTAGTGAAATTTAATATATATAATTCTTTAAACAAATTATTGGTTCTAACATCTTCTCCTATAGCAATGCTAGATAGTTGCGGCTTTTTCTAAAAATTTTCACTTTTTGTCAACTTTTGTTTAAAAAGTTTATTATTGATTATAACTGTCTTCTTTTAGATTTTCAAAAATTTCAAACAATTTCACAATTCCAAACATAAGTTTGGTTCAATTTTTTACAAAATAGAAAACAAAATTTGTTCAAATTTCAAAAATATGTACCTGTATCCTTAGTTTATTGAAAGGAGCAAAAACGGGAAAAAAATTATTTTGACAGCTTTAGGTTCAAATTAACATAATTGCATTCTTCGTCATTTTTTGAAGTTACATATTTTGACGAAACAATGTCTGACTTTTTTCCGTCTAACGTTATTCACTTCCATAAACTTTACCAAACAAAAAATTTAAAAACAATTTTTGTCGAACTCAAATATTTCAAATACTAAAAAAACATGCACTTTTTGTTAATTTGTGCCTTAAAGTTGCTAAAAAAAGTTTTGATTTATTTATTTTTTGCTCTTTTCAATAAACTAAAGAAGACCTCCGTATTTTCAAGCTTGACCAACAAAGTTTGTTTTTATTTTTTTGTCATCTTATGTAAAAATGGCTCATGTTTAAGGATCCGTAAACAACATAAGAATATTGTTAAAAACTTAAAAATTTGTACCTGTTTTCTTAGTTTATTGAAAAGAGCAAACCAAAAATTAAAAACATTTTTTTTCGCAACACTAGGTACAAATTAACAAAATATAATTTTTTGTCATTTTTGGAAATTTTATATTTCAAAGAAAAATTGTTGTCTTACTTTTCATCCGTCCAAGGTTATAAACCATAAATTTTACCGGAAAAAAATCTAAAACATTTTTTTTATCCATAAACAAAAAAAAAAGTTTGTGAAGCCACAAATAAACTTTTTAGTACTATTATCAATGAATCTAATTTATTTGAATACTTTTGATCCAAAAATTTTCAGAGGATTTCGGTATCGCAAATTTCTAAGCATTTTATAATATTTCTATAAATTTCAAAAAATTTCACAAGGATTTGGGGTTTTCGTAGGATTTTGAAAATTTGAGGAGATTTTTAAGTATCTCAGGGGATTTCACAAGATTTTAAAAATTTCATGCGGTTTAAACAATTTCCTACAATTTCGGAAGATTCACAACAATTTCACATAGGATTTATAATATCTTAGAATATTTTAATAAATTTAAGGGATTTTCAGAAAATTTACAACCTTTACAAATATGTTGAAGTATTTTCAAGGAATTTCCAAGAACTTTATAAGATTTCTGATGATTTCAATAGGATTTCAAATACTTCAAGACATTTCGAGAAATATAATCAGATTTCATGCTAATTCAAATAAATTTAAAGATTGTATGGTTTTTTAAAAGATTCATAGGAATTTTTAGAAGGGTAACAAAACCAATTAGCGAGGGGGCAACATTTGTCGAGGAAACACCAGATTTTTTCTAACCCCAAACTTAAATATATTTTTTTCAGTGAACTTGATGAAAATTATAGAATCACCAAAATTAATTGTACGTGAAAAATATTGAAAGCTGAACGAATTTTATCTTTGACCACGGACAATAGGATCCTCCTCGGCAGTTGGTTCTATTAGCCTGGATATCAATCAATTGAAAAGATTTCGAAGGATTTGAAGTATTTTAGGGTATTTAAGAATATTCGAACAAATTTTTAATAGATTTTAATAAACTTCAGGAATTTCAAAGGATTTTAGTGTATTTTTAAAGATTTCAAGGAACGGATTCAATGAGATTTTCGAGAATTTAAATCATTTCGCTTCCTTATAGAGGAAGCTTTGTAATGAAAACATTTTCCAAAATTTTTAAATTCGTTTAATTAAACCTTCCTCAATTTAAAAATGTCTTATACAACGTTCTAAGCAATTGTCCGGATGTTTGTGTGTTTATTGAATTTTTTTAGCACTCAATAATGTTTTAAAAATTGGTTTTTTATAGTAAAACTTTTTTCATTAGAATAATTCAAAGTTGATGCAAAAATAAAAAAGATTCCTTGGTTTGAGGAGAATCGATTGACCTATAATATTCATACATTTTACTAAAGAGTAGGGAAGTTATGGTAATTTATATATTTTTAAAATCGATTGTTATTATACAAATTTTTTCATTCTCATAATTTAAAGTTGATGCGAGAATAGAAAAGTTGTGTTGATACATTTTATTGAAGAGTAAGGAAGCTATGGTAACGCATGATATTTGATAACACGATTTTTTATAGTAAAACTTTTTTCACTAACATAATTCAAAATTGATGCAAGAACGGAAAATATTCCTTGATTCGAGGCAAATCGATCTATCTATGATATTAATACACTTTATTGAAGATTAAGGAAGTTGACGCATGAATAAAAAAAACTTTTTGGTCATAAAGCTGGGAAAGGGATAGGGTGCTACAGAACTTTTTCCTTCCCTTTTCCAGCTCGAAAAATTATCATTTCGAATACAAAATTTGATTTGTCTTTGTATTTAAAAAAATTTGTGTATTATTTGGTATTTTTTGTAAACTTCTATTTGTAAATTGATGAAAATGAATTTGGTTTGTCGATTATTGCAAAAAAACTGATGCTCATTTCATGGCACCATATAATTATAAATACAAACAAAGTGGAAACACTCAAGATCGAATGCACAGCTAGTTTTTAAAAGTCCCTCTAGATATTTTAAGGAATTTTGCAGGATCGAATTTTTTTCGAACTGACTAAACACATCAGTTCCGTTTGAACCACTTTGTACAGTACTAATTTATATCTCTTTTAAAATGGAAATATTTTTAATTAGTGGTTGGTATTTATTTTGCCTTTATATTTAATTAGCCTCACTGATGGAAAACCCCATTTCCGACTCTAAAGAGAGTTTCTGGGCAAGAGATGTGCCAAATTTCTGAGCCAGAGGCGCATTCATCGGCTGGTCAGTACTTCATATCCGGCACAGAAATCACGTCAAACTAGGCGAAACGACCCGGAGGCAACTTGAACCCCAGAGATCCACTGCCAAAACCGAATACAGGATATTGAGGTCTGCTAATAACCACGTCACCCTCTGAATTCCCTTCAAAGTTTTCACCCCCGATGATCATCTTCAGGAGTCTTGATATTCAAGTTCAGACTGGTTCTAACTTGGTCTAACAATCTAGAATCTATTTGATGTTTGGATGGTTTCTATCATCAACTGAAACTTGATCTCGAAAATGAAATTATCCAAATTGAGAATAAGACTTCATCAAAATTGAGTTCGAGAATAATAAATTCTCTCTTTTGAAGGAACACATTGCTTAAGTAGGCGAGCACAAATTGGACCTTCTTCAGTTAGGGGTTTTGAATTCTATTTGTATTTGAGCCTCATTTTGTGGACCCAACATAAAACCAATCATAGGGTTGTAATTTGTATACATCGACGTGTCCAAATCACAAGGTTCCATCTCGGAGGGACCAAATGAAAAGGTTCTGACTCGTAGAGACAAAATAAAGGGGTGCTAACTCCCGTGGCGAACTTTCGAAGCTTCAAAATCCTATACAACTTGTATTGTGAACATCAGCGCCCTCACAACTGTTGTACCTTTTTATTTGGTTTCTCCGAGATAGAACCTTGATCTTGCTAAGTCGTACTTTCAGTGCGTACAAATTTTTAGGGGATTTTGAGATTTTCATTAATTTTTGAACGATAGTAGAATATATTTTCAAAATGTTTATTATCAATGAATGCGCTGATCTTTTCTGAATGCGAAACGCTTATTAAAAGTTTAATTTAGTCTAGACAAAGTTATTGTATTTATGAAAAAGCGGAACGACCTTTATGTACCTATTATGGAACAACTTTTGGAATCTTGTACCGGTGTTCCATAATGCATGCCCCTATTATGGAACAGCAAAGAAATGTGTTTTTTCATATTAATATCGCTTATTTTATATTATTTTCTATATTAAATCGAGCTAAATAGTGCAAGTAACTTTTATTGCAATAGTTCATAGAGATAAATAAATTGAATACAAGTTTTCGTTAAAATTGACAAACCTAACCTATAAAGGGTAGTTTTCGTGAACGAAGTGAATTATATTTTATTTTTGCTGAAAAATGTTTGTTATAGGGAATGTATTTTTATTTAGGTGAATAGAAAAGAAGAAAAACCCAAGAAGGGTGAAGTCAAAACTTAAGAAACTTGGTCAGTGTGAAGTGTAAATGAAATATTAGGCTAAGTACCCTTTTCGCTTTTTTTTCTTTTATTGTACTTAATAATAACTTCCTATGTTTTATTTGATAATCGTCCTTTTTGGTAGAAAATTAATCTTCTTAGTTGAAAATTCATATATTTCCTTGAAAATTCAATAGCTTGTTTTAAATTTGTTTTCTCTGTGGACTGAAAAGTATTTTTTAATTGAAAACTATTCTCGAAAATTTGTCTTTTTTGGTTGATTTTGACTGTTTTTTATTTAAAATTAAAATCTTTTTTCGTTGAAATTTCAATTATATTACATTGTTTGTTGAGAATTTATCTTTTTTATTTGAAAATGTAACTCCTTCGTTAAAAATGTAACTATTTTGTTAAAAATTAATTCTTTTTGTTGAAGATTCATCATTCTAATGGAAAATTCATCTCTGATTGAAAAATTAAAGACCTGGTTGAAAATCAATTTTTCTAACTGAAAATTTAACTATTCCAGTTGAAAATTTGTTTTTTTTTTGTTAGAAATTAGTTTTTTTAAACAGAAAATTTAACTATTCTATTTTTTGTTAATAATATATCTTTTTTGGACGAAAATTTAACTGTCATTGATAATTGATCTTTTTTATTTAAAAATTGAAGTATTTGGTGAAAATATTTTGTACTTTTTGGTATAAAATTCAACTATTCCAGTTCAAGATTCATCATTTTAGTTGAAAATTCATCACATTGGTTGAAAATTGAACTGTTTGATTGAAAATATTTTTTTCTGTTAAAAATTAATTTGTTTAACTTAACGTTTAACTATTCTATTTTCTGTGGAAAATTGTTCTCTATTTTTTTTATAAAATTCAACTATTGGTTAAAAAATGTATCATTTTCAGTTGAAAATTCAACAACTTGGTTGCAAATTCATATATTGTGTTGAAAATTCGTATTTTCTTGTAGAAAATTAATTCTCATGGTTGATTATTCATATTTTTGCTTAAAAATTCAACCATTTCAGTTAAAGATTCATCATTTTAGTTGAAAATTTCTCTGTTTGGTGTAAAATTCAATTATTCCAGTTGAAGATTCATCATTTTATTTGGAAATTGATCACTTTTGTTGAAAGTTCAACTATTTTGTTGAAAATCCGTTCTTTTTTTATTCAAAATTAATTTTTTTTACTTGAAGTTCAAGTATTATATAATAATAACATAAGCTAGGTACCTTTTTTTTCTTTTATTTTACTTAATAATAACTTCTTATGTTTTATTGAATAATCGTCCTCTTTGGTAGAAAATTAATCTTTTTTGGTTGAAATTTCAATTATATTACATTGTTCTTTGAGAATTCATCTTTTTTAGTTGAAAATTCAACTCCTCCGTTAAAATTTTAACTGTTTTGTTAAAAATTAATTCTGTTTGTTGAAGATTCATCATTTTAATTGAAAATTCATCTCTGATTGAAAATTTAAGGACCTTGTTGAAAATTAATTTTTCTAACTGAAAACTGAACTATTCCAGTTGAAAATTTAACTATTTTGTTGAAAATTAGTTTTTTTTTGCGAGAAATTAGTTTTTCTAAACAGAAAATTTAAATATTCTATCTTTGGTGGATACTTTATCTTTTTTGGACGAAAATAAGGTCTCTAAAAATATTTTTCTAAGAAAAAATGTTGAACATTAAAGAACTAAGGAACTGAACTAAAAAGCTGGAGTTCGAATCCCAGCGGAGCTAGAGAGATGTTTTTCACAGCTTATAAAATTAATAATCAATATTCAAAAAATATTGATTATCGACCATGCAGACAAAAAAGATTAACACACATTAAAGTCGTAGATTTCATCGCAATACATATTTTTCTGATTATACTTTTTCCCTCAAATTGATATTTTTCAAGGAAAATGACAAAAATTAATTTTTAGACTTTTCTTTTAAAAAAAGGTATTAAATTTTCTAAAATAATAAATATTTAAAAAAGAGTACCTCGAAAAGGAGGCAGAAATTGAGTTAACACAAAAAAAATTCCGCTTTTCTAAGGAAAATATTAATTTTAGAGAAAAATTGTTGATACAAACAAACATGTGTTTCTATGTGATCTACAAGTTTTATCAAAAATATTTTGATTATAGATCATATTTTTTCGCAACAAAAATTCCTAATAACTTATTTTTTAATAATCTGCCCCTAGGCCAAGTCAATCTTTTTAGTGTCCTTTTCGGAAGTATACCGCACTTATTTTTTTATAGAATTTTAGATTTGAAAAAAAATTATTTTCTCTATTATTCGTTAGGAAAAGTTTTTTTTTTAATTATTCATATGCGATTATATCCTACGGGATCAAGTGCTTTCAAGGGAATTTAAAGGAATAAAAAATATTTCAAGGGATTTCAGAGGATTTTATGGGATTCGCCTATACATACATACATTACAAACGATTTTATTAATTTAAAAACAATTGAAAAAACGTCAACAAATTTCAAAGAACATTAAAGAACTTTAAATAATGTTCAATGGACTTTAACGAGATTTGACATTTGGAAGAATTGTTATTTCCTAATATTAGAAATATATAAACAATTTATAAATCTCTTATCAAACCAATTTTTGAATATTATTTTTCAAACATTTTTGAAACAATAAATAATAATTTCAAATTAAAAGCGTTTGAAATTTAAAAAAAAAATATTTAGCGATTTTAAATTGAAAACTTTACTATTTAAAATATTTTGAATTGAGTAACATTTTGAAGAGAGAACAATATTATGAATGGAATTAAAAGGAATTAAATTTTTATCGTCTCTTAATGAAAGCGCCTCAAATGAGATAATTTAAAATTATAAGTGTTTAAAATTGAAAATTCTTTTAACAGAAGCTCTTGAAATTGAAAAATTTTAGATTAAAATTTAAAAAATTGGACAATTTTATTAGAAAGGAGTTTAATTGTTCAATTTATAATTTAAAGCATTCAAAATTCAACGGCCATATCACGCTGAAAAAACCAGTTCTCGTCAGATCACTGAAGTTAAGCAGCGTTGGGCGCGGTTAGTACTTGGATGGGTGACCGTTCGAGAATACTGTGTGCTGTTGGCATATTATGGGTGTGGTGAGCCCAAACTTGTAGTTATTTATAACTACAAGAAAACTATCCACCTAGAAACACTACCCGAATCGGGTAGTGTCACGCCTACCCTGAAAGGGAAATGGCTTAATGGTATACAAAATCAAACCATTTTATTTCGAACTTAAGAATCACGAAAGTAATGACTTCAATTAAAAAATTTCAAAATACAACAATTTCAAAACGTTGAAAATGAAATATTTTCAGTTTCGAATTTTTGAAATTACATCATTTAAAATTCAAAGAAATAGAAATTTTATTATTCCTAATTGAAAACGTTGAAAATTCAATAATTAAAAACTTTTGAATTTGAATAATTTTAAATATAAAGAGATTAAAATTTGACAAATTTTAATTGGAAAACTGATTCGAATCTTTCAATTTTAATTGCAAAATTGAAACTTATGAAAGGAAAAAATTGAAAAGTTTGGCGTTCAAGGTAATAATTCAAAGCTCTTAAATTGAAAGAAATTAAAATTACAGAAACTATTCAATACTGAGATATCAATTTCAGATTGTTTAGTTTTTATCCATTATGATTTTAAACAACACAATTTTTAATTTCCTAACTTTAAATAGTTTAATTTCTAACTTTCTTTCAGAATTTTTATTCATTATCAAAATTATCGATTCAAATAGTTTTCAATTTGAAGTGATTTATTTTCCTAAATCTTGAACCAAAACGGACAATTTTAATATATCACATTGAAAATTTAAATAAATGATACAAAACAAGATTGCTATAATATTATTTCAGTGTTTGAAATTAAACAATTTTATGCATTTAGATTCGAAATTGTTTGATATTTATATCTAAAATTATTAACTGTAAAAATGACTATCAAGGTTTTTAATATGAAGTTTTGAAACATTCAATAGCGAAATAGTCTTAAGATTTTGACTATTTGTATTTGAAACTACAACATTGTAAAATTTGAAATTAATCAAAACAAAAAATCAATCTAAAAGTAAATTTAAGAAAAAACTTTAGTTCAAAGGCCTCAAAAATTAAATCGTTTTAGAATTATACATCAAAAACTAAAATTTCAAGTTGAAATTATGCTGCTTTGTCGCATTCTGTGTTATTTCCTCTACGTATTGCCATCATTTTTTTTTTGAGGATACTTGTAATTTGGGTAACAGTCAGAAATGTAAGACTCGTTTCACCAGAAATTGCTGAATAAGCTGCGATAAATGGGCAGGTCCTTCGTCGCGTTGTGATGAAGGTCCCAGTCGCCAATTTTCAACAAATCAGGCCCAAAATTTTCGAAACAATATTTTTGTGAAAATGTCGAGGTCTTCCTCTGTCTCTCACTGTTTTACGATTTCCATTAATCAAAATTCGTGAGCGTTTCACATTTTAAGGTCATTTGGCCGTCGCGAGCCTGCTAAAGCAAGGGTGACTTTCCACTGAAGTACAACCACTTTTGAATCACCTAAACCACTCATTAATTTGAGTATCACTCATATACTCATTACCATATGCTTTCTGAATCATAACGATGTTTTCCGAACATTAATAACTAAGTTTTTGGCAAAATTAAATTCACTTTCTTACAAGGAGAGGTCGCGAGATGTGCGTCACTGATTCGGCTGGGGTTGCACAGGGTGAAAGTACATCAAAATTCTGGCTCGCTAGGGAAAAGAGGAAGTGTGAACTATGTGGGAAGAGGGAGGCAAGAGTGGAGCACTGGTTGGAGGAGTGCGTAGAGGTGGAAAGGAGTGGGATAAGCATGGAGGTATTGATGCATGAAAGGGGGGACAATAGGGCAGTAGCATGGGTGAAGGGAGTCTTGGGTAAGATGGAGAAGAAGAGAAGGAAGGAGGAAGAGGAATGGAGAAGGAAAGATTGTAAATAGAGGAGGATGT
This sequence comes from Andricus curvator, assembly GCA_932195095.1. NCBI lineage: Eukaryota > Metazoa > Arthropoda > Insecta > Hymenoptera > Cynipidae > Andricus > Andricus curvator. Next base: position 113,780 of record CAKNYM010046333.1, read on the forward strand.
AAATATAAGTAGATGTAAATATTGTAAATAGTAGATAAGTATTAGGGATTAGCCGCGGAGGCAGAGTTTGGTAATGCGAATCAAAGCAAGAAAGTAGGGACATGCGTGCGAGGCGAGGCGAAGCGAGGAAGGCAATGGGATAAGAGCGAGCGGCGTTAGAGATAGGGTGTGGAAGGATGTTAGTTTTAAGGGTTAGTTTTAAAAAAATTCTGTAAAAAAATTGAAGTGTAAGCAAGTCAATTTTTTAAGGCCAGCAGGCTAAAAAATAAACGTTTATTTATCATTGGGTGCGTATTTTTTCGATCCAATGGGTCTTAGTATTCGACATATCGAGCTTTGAGTATTTGCGCTCGAGCGCTGAACTCGGCACTTCACCCTGCCCCAGTCGAATCGGCGACGCACATCCCACAACCAATCCTTGTTAGTTTGATGCGCTCCGTCATACTGAAATGCGACGCGTACGAGGATAGACGTTTACGCAATTTCGGATACTTTCCAGACTCTTTATGGTTTTCCCTGACATTACCTGACTATCCCTGACCAATTTCAAATTCCCTGACTTTCCAGATTACCTTGACCAGTAGCAGCCCTGCTAATTGAAACTAGTTTGAACTATTAAGATTATTTTTAATTTGGAAATGAGCTCTTTCGCATTAGTAAAAGTCATTGGCCCAATAATTTGTACTTTTCAGTGTTTACATTACCCTCTCTCCTATTTCTTTGCTGTCGCTTTAGTCGAGTGCTGTGAGCGAATTAAATGCAGTTGAGACGTTTATGCACCACCAACCGCCCTTTTTACTGCCACGAGGACAGGTTACAGGCATTGCACACAGCATCGAAATAATTATGACGGTCGTTAAGCCAGCGTTGCAAACGGAATCTTAATCTAGGACGAATGAGAGAGAGACAGAGGAACCAAAAAAGAGAGACACAATTCGCTCCCGTAGCGATGCTGTTTTTTTTTTGCTTCTTCGATGCCAACTGCCAAAAACGTTTTCGTGTAAAATGGAAATGCAGAAGTACTTGGGACTTTAAGTGTTTAAGTCTCTGTACTTCATGAGGAAGAGAGAAAAAGTGAGGGAGAGAAGAGGATGGAAAATTGCGAAAAGAGGAACAGAGAGAGGGAATAGGAATATAGAGAAAAAGAAAGAGAGAGAGGTTTCAAAGCATTTTCGATGTACGAACGTTCGCATAAGAAGCCTTCTCTGGCTTAGAGCCCAATTTCCATGACTATGTCGAGGATCCTCTCAAATTTGCAGTCATTCCCTTAAATTCGCTGGAGTAGGAATAGTTGTTGCTGACACCACTTCCGGTGCGTTTGACTCTAAAACCTGAATAAGAAACTTTTCAGGACGTCCAATATCCAAATTTAGGCACACAAAAATAATAGAGCAAAATGAATTTTGGAACAAATATGTAGTTGAATTTTCAAGAAAAAGGAATTAATTGAATTTTCATATTCATATTTGATTCAATTAATGAAGTTCGCATTTGAGTGAATTAAAAAAAAGGAACTCTTTAAAAAGTCTAACTGTTATATTCAATTCAATTTTTAATATTCCCAATAACTATAGAGGAATGTCCTCTTATCTGAAAAGGATGTCTCTTGGGACAAATGTAATTTCCTCTAAAATTCAAGTTTAACAGGATTTTCATTTGTCTAAAAAAAAATCTGTTTAAAGCGAACATTATTCTTTTGCGACAGACTTCATGTGATTTTCTAGAAAAATAATTATGTTTGAATAAAATAGATATTTACCAGATTCAAAGAAAAATAGGCAAGAGGAAGCTGATTTGGTTTTAAGACAACTTTTTCCTAAGTGGGTTATATAATATCAATTAAATAGATAATTAAACTCCGTATGTCCAATTTGTGGTTAATAATAATTAGCTGTTGATAGTCGCGGAAGTGTCAAACAGACTCAAAAACGCTATGGTTCGCGAATTATATCGTACATAATTTTTAAGTAATCCTTTTCAATCCCTGCTAATTGAGAAGTATTGCTTTCTATTCAAAATGTTTAGTTTAGAACATTTTCAAAATTTGAACTAAGCATTGATTGATGCCAATTGATTTTACACCAATGGTTTCTCAATTTATAAAAACAACATTTTCATAAAAAGATAATGGAACATCCAGGTCATAAGGACATAAGGTGTAAAGCTGTTTTGAATAAAAGTACTAAAATTTCTCAAGTTTGAGATTTTCTAAATAATATTTGTTTAATTTCCATGAATTTCAGTTTGAAAGAAGAGAACCTTTGATATGATTCTTATTTCCGACAGCACTCAACCCTTCTGTTTTGTGCCTCATACTGCAATTCTACAATTTTGTCCCAAACATTGCAGATCTATTTTTCCATAACAAAAACCTTCCCATTATTTACAACAAGCAAAAAGACCGTATTGTAAAATTATTCTTTTTTCTCCCTTTCTTCATTTAAGCGAAATTGAGTTAAAAGATCTTTTAAAATGACCGAGCAATATAAAATGGTGAACACGTAAAGTCAACAAATTAACATGTGCCAGGTGTATTAAAAAGATTATTTTCACCTTGAATAACGCGAAGTAAAGTAGATGAAGTGTGTCAATAAATCTAATCTTATCTTCTAAAGCAATGCCTTGCAAATGGGTGTTTCTGCGTGTAACAGAGAACTTTAGCATCGAAATCTATGATTAGTAAATTAAAACAGATTGTATGATCTATAAAATGTTTTTCATTTGAACAATTTCTGCTGGCTTGAAAGATATTTAATTGGCTCTGCCACGCAGTATACACCCATTCCTAATTTTACTAATTCTGAAGGTTTTGCGGCTTATCACAAGGATGGGTAATCAGACAGTGATTAGTATATATAGCAGTGAATATTTTCCCAATTTCTCAGTCACCTTTTACGAAACATAACTGCGAGAAATGAAGATCCTGATTAGGACTCTACTCATCACAATCGCAGTTGCCACTAATGTTTGTGGTAAGTGTGCCTAATATAATATAAATATTTGAATGTGAATATATAAAATATGGGTCACGGAAATCTGTCCACGTGCACAAATGAAAAACTCACAAATGTGCACGTTGAAACTTACATGTGCACGTTGAAATTTAAACGTGAATGTTGAAATTTAGACGTGCATGTGGAAATTTAGACGTGCACTTTGAAATGTAGACGTGCACGTTAAAATTTAGACGTGCACATCTGGGGTGTACCATCTCATCAGGTGCACCATTGGGAGGGCACCATCTGTGCACATCTAATTTTCAACGTCCATAGTCAGGAGCGTTCCGTCTATGCGCGTGGACTTGTATGTTGTAGATCTGATTATTAATTGAGACGTAAATAGTTATGAGATTTTCCGATGCGTTATAATCCCTCTAGTTTAAAATAAGTAATTCTGAAAAGCTACCTTTTTAAATTGTAGTATAGTCAAAAGCATTAAAATGAAAATTGTTTCATTTTTAGTGCTTCAATTTCGAAATTTTCATCATTCAATTTGCAGATAGACTGTAACATTTGTTATATCACAATAATCCTTATCTTTTTTTACAGGAATAAATACATCGCCGGGAATTTACGGAGAAGGTTCAGACCGGCCAAATTGGTATAGAGATGGATTTGCTCCCCCTAGCCAACATTCACAACAACCACATTATCCACAACAATCACATTATTCACAACAACCACATTATCCACAACAACCCATCCTAGATCCTCGTATCTGCACAGTAACTATCGAGTATTTGGGCAGGCACATTGAGGTGGCTGGGGTAATGCATAATGGTCTTTTTAAACCGGTCAGATGTACACTTATAGGTGAACATCATGGTATTCCAAATCTCGAATATCGTAAAAGTCACAACTACGTAACCCGTGCTGTTATCAAAGATCACATATTATGTGTGGTTTATATAGACCCCAGTGGAAAACTTTTGGGAGCTAAGGTTCCTCCTGCAGGGCCACCTCCTCGCGGAGCAGCAGGTAATTTAGACCTATGATGGAATAATTAATCACATCATATAAATGATATGATATAAGTTAAATAGGCAATTGAATTCCGCACTGTAAAAACTAGAGATCTCTTCTTTCCGATATCAATTCTTAGGTGTTTTGTTTTTGAATATGAGAACTGCATGCTGTCATTTTCAATGTAAAACAAATAAATCTGGGCTTCTTCTGAGTCTTATTCAATACATGAAATTAGCCCTGAAACAATACTTTATTTTATAGTGCGTTGTTAAATTTGTGATTGATTCATAGCTAATGATAGTCGTAGACGTGACGAACAGGTTGAAAACGCTTTGATTGCACACTTATATCAGACTGTACACTTTTTAATTTTCAAGCTAAAAAATAATACCTTTGTCAACTTTATACTCTTCAAATTTCCCTTTAAAGATTGATTTTTTCATCGTTTTATAATCGTAAACATTAATTTTCTTTTGAAGGTGATCCAAGATATCTCAATCCTAACAGATCAACATGGTATATCACTCATCTGGGTCTAGACTATGAGGTCAAGGAAGACTGTTATTCAGGGATCGTGTACGATGTAGCCCTTTTGCCTAAGAATAGACGACCAGATGCTGTTTATATGCACAGATATGGTGTTACAACACTTCCGGTTTATTTTGGTGGTTTGCACTTTTTGTTGTACGTAAGAGGTAACGGCGTAGTTGTGGGAGCTACGCTTCCAGAATTACTCGCACATTAGGCCATTTCAAGTCGGAGAAGCGGCTGGACTGGGGAAGATGGTTTGCTACAGTTTTCCTTTCCCCTGGCGAAATGTCCAGGCAATTTCGAGTACTTCTAATAAAGACGGATTCAGCCCAGGTTATCACTAAATATGATTGAATTTATACATTGATTCTAAGTCCACCTTAGTCGACTCATGCTAAAGGACTCGAATGATACTTCAGCAATACTTTTAACAATACAATATTCATGTAAATTATGTAATATTTTTGTGACGCAAGTCCCGGAATACAAACATACTTAACAAAACTTCAGTCTTACTTACTTTTAGCGTAATTTTAATGTTATTGAATAGCAGAAGTAGACTTTCACCAATACCTTTAATTTTGTTTTACTGTTTCATTTTGTTTGAAAAACGAACTATTAAAAGTGCAATGATTCAAGTCGTGAAATAAAAAATAATAGACTAGATTCGAACACCACATAGAACCAATTCCTGGCAATTCACCTACTTCGCCACTTTTTCCGAAACTACAAAATTCTGACATTTACGAAATCTGCATTCGAACCAGTCTGAAGCAAATTTTGAATCCTTTCCACTCTAACTAAAATTTCTCAAGTTTGAAAGTTTGATAGCTTAAAATATTGCCCCGAACATTTTTGATAGATTTTTCCACGACATTTTAAGTCATCAAAACTTCCTGAATTCCAAAGTTAAGCAGAAATCTTTTCAATTAAAACAAATTTGGGCTTTTTTTCAAAATAGGCGTTATTTCTTTTTATTTTAGGAAGAAAGATTAGGCTGTTTATATTAGGAGCCTTCAAAGAGAAAAAGAACTTTTTTACTTTTAAGTAAATAAAGAAGTACATCGAGAATAATTCCACTTATTTGATGAACCACTTGTTCGAGAAAAATTTGTTTATTTCATAATTTCAAATTATTTTCAACTAACTTTGCTCTTTTTAATTTAAGTAATTGAAAAAAACCTTAGCATTATTTACGAGAAGCTGAAAGGCTGAATAGGAAAAGTATAACTTTTCTTTTTCTTTTATTTGTTCATTTACTAGAGATTTAATTAAAAGATTTTTTAAATATAGGACAGAAAATGATTATTAATAATATTTGATAAAACTGTACTTTAATTAATGGACGAAAAATAAAATAAATATACAATCTCTCATTGTCAAATATAAAATGATGGAAACGTGAAGTTGACAAATTACCGTGTATTAGATTCGTGCTATATATTCACATACATAAAGTATGTGAATAATTTTAATAAATTCATTGTGAAGCAATAACTTGTAAATGCGTGATTCTCCAAATCTTCAACCAAACAATAGAATTTCTAACTGAGTGAGATGAATTCCGAACTAAAAATATGATAGAAGACTTTTAAACCAATAGTATTTGGATTTTCTTAATGGGCTCTATTAATTTCGTTTGCATTTAGGCGAAAAATAAAGGAGAAAAATGAGAAAAAGAGGAAGTTCCTTGAATACAGGGGAAAAAGAAGAATTCTTTAAAAAATGGGAGTAGGAAAAACAGTGTGGAGACTGAAATATGAAAGAGATTTTCAAACTTATTAAGTTATTTTTCAACTGTACCTTTGCAGGGAAATTCATCTTTCACAAACTTTGTTGAGATTTATCACCAGGAAATATACTAAACGCGTGCCCACAATATCGAAATTTAAACAAAATTAAAATATTCTTTATTTTCAAAAATTTTAATTATACATGCCTTTTTAATTTTTGATGCTTTTCAGGTAACTTATGACAGCTGATAAAGAGGAAAATATGGGTGCATAAAATCCAGATCTGTCTTCCAATTGAGTAAACAAAATCAAAAATTTTAAATAAAAAATTGGCATCTTTCAAATTAGAAAAATAATTAATAAACAAAAGTTGTTCCCTTCCAACCTTATAAAAATGTTCAAAATTAAAATTTTGCTCTTCCATTTAGGAACAAATTAAAAATCGAAATTTTCTCCTTTCAGTTTTTAGAGAAACCATAAGACCAACATTTTCACCATTCCAAAACGATAAAAATATGAAAAATGAAAAACAGTTTTTTCAATTCAGAAATCATTAAAACCAAAATTGCCGTTATTCCAATGCGACAAAAATCTTAAAAACAAATGAATTTCTGTCTCCAATTCAGAAAAAAAATTTTAATTGAACTTTCCTCCCTTCGAACTCAAGAAAACTGTTTAAAATAAAAAAGTACACTTTTCCAATTCTGAAAATAAAAAGTTCCTCATTTCAACAATAAAAATATTTAAAAAAACGAAGTTTGCCTCTTTTGATTGAGGAAAATTTGAATACTAAAATTTACTTCCTTCGAACCCAATAAGAATTACAAAAAAGGGCCTCTTTCAACTTAGAAGTAATTGAGAACTAAAATTTTCCAACTCAATAAAAAAGTTGAATGTAAAAAATGTTCCTCTTCCAGTTCAAAAAGAACAATGAAAACCAAAATTTCCTCCCTTCCAACTTAATGAAAATGTTAAAAGTACCAAATTTGAAATTCAAACGTTTTGTCATACATAAATACAATTATGAATTTTTTTATGTTAGGTTGTTTTAAATTCATAATAATTGTTCAAATGCTAATTATAAATCAAAGTTCAACACTTTCACTCATAATTTTAAAAATGGAACAATTAAAATTGTAACGTTCAAAGTTTAAATGTGCCACTCTGAAATTTTATTAATTCAAGGCTTTCTATTTCAAACAGTTTAGTTCAAAATTTCTCAGTTTCAAATATTGGATTTATAATAATTTTTCATTTTAAGGAACGGTTAAATATTGCTGAGTATTTCTCAAAAATCATTTTTTTATTACATTTTTTTTAATTGAATCGGTTAGAGATATATTTTATTATGCTGAAATAATATTTGAATCAGATTTTAAATTGAACAGAAGCGTTTAGTTATGAATCCATTACCTTCAAATTATTAAAGAAATTTAATTTTTTGACTTAAAAATATATTGAACTGTTTTCTTCGATTCAATTTTCAATATTCTTAATAACTATAGAGTATTTAGTCCTTTTGTCTCAAAAGGGTGTTGCTTGAAAAAAATGGAATTTCCTCTCAATTTTAAGGTTAAGAGAATTTTCATTTGTCTCAAAAAGAATCTGCTCGCAGCAAAAATTATTCTTCTGCGACAAACTTGATCTAATCTTAGAGACCAATAATTATATTTAAATAAAATAGATATTCACGTAATTCAATACAAACGAGGCAAGAGGACGATGCTTTTGTTTCAAGAGAACTCTTCCTCTGAGTGAATTATATAATAGCATTTAAATAGACAATTGAATTCCGTACGCTCAGTTTATGATTAGTTCAAAAAAGCTTTGATTTGAGATTTATGTCAGACTTAATTTTTAAGTAATCCTCCTCAATCGCCATGAATTGTGTGTAACTAAGACCTTTTCAAATTAATTATAACAAATCATATGAATTGGGTTTTGAAAAGAAAAAATTTGCACATAATCTATGCATTCATCCAGACATCGAAACCAGTGAATGATGTTGACGTAGTCATCGTCATTCAAATTTGGCGGAGGAATCTCGAATTTTGGTTTCCTTCTGAACCAGATTATCTGACTGAAAGAATACGAGACACAGGCAAATTACGGGTGTCTTGCCTTTCTTTGCAAATCATCGCAACAAGAAAATTCTCTGGATGAGCGAAAAATATAATTTGGTCTCACGGAGATCTTCTTTAAGGTACCTGCTCAAGTAAATGCTTTTCTATAAGTGCTTGGAAGCATCTTTGATAGTTGGTTGGCACTTCGTTTCGAATCACATCGGCACATAAAGGCATGCGTTTATGTACCAATGTAGTATTTTACTAGAATTTGTAATTTGGAAGTCGGGTTTTGTCTTGCAACATATTTTTGAAGCACCTTGTTTTCGATTGTGAGCCTTCTGGACTTAGATCACTGGTGTAAACTATTGAGATATTCGAAGACTGAACAGCATCAAATTTGACAACAAGTAACTCATGACACAATGATAACGTTTTTCCGATTGGACCTGAGTACTGATTAGGTCCAGATGTTTTTACATCAAGCTTTTTGAAAAAATGCCTGAATGGTAGCTCGTTCCCGTGAAGTTGACAGACCACTGTACTGATCTACAAAGCTTCTCCTCTAGTCTGCGAATGATACCAGAGTGCTTACCTGTCTTTATATCGCACCCATCACATCCCATGCGTTTTAGGTTTGAGAGATCAATCTTTTTCTCAGAAAATAATTCCCTGGGTAAGATCCTCCAGGTTCTTGAATGAGTGACGTTTGCTCTTCTTTTTCGTTGTTTGCCGCGATTTTCCATCGATTGCTTTTGCCATAACTTTAGTTTCATCTTGTTTAACATCAAAGTAAAGGGCATTCAGCTTTGAAGATGACGAGTAGCAGTTTTTAACGAGTTTTACTTCTTTCAGGATACATTTTTTTCTTATCAAAAATGAGCTGTAGTAGATCTATGACCGATCTTGTATCTATTGCAGGCTGCTGATTATGTTTGGCATTTCCTTCTTATTTGTCCTGTTGATAGAATTCGTAAAAGCAACCAGTTCTGATCATCTTCTTCTTTATTGTAATCATCTTTTTTAACGTCATCATTAACAATATCAAACTCCTTGTTTTCACATTCTACATTATGCATTTCTCCAAATATGCGATCAGGAGCTATGTCACTTCAATTTTCCTACTCTTGTTCCTGAAATATTCCTCAGTTTCAACTGGTACCACCTTAACCTGACGCGTCTGCTAAGTGTTCCTCAGGATTATCAGTGAATAAGAAAGTTGAGGTTGATTTATTTTTTCTAGAAGTTCGCTGATCCAAAAGAAAAGCTCTGGAAATTCCGGAAACGTTTTCCTCACACCCGCAAGAATCAGTTTGACATTTATAAGCAGCTATATCAAATAGCATGAGGTTTTCATGTTTAAATAACTTCACCTTACTTATGGAGGCTGCCTTTTTTGTCTCTTTTATACGAATTTCAAGCCATTCAGAACATCATGATTCACCTGAATCATGTCTGCGATTGTTCTGTCTAAAATAATTGAGATTAGGGTGACGCTCCAAATATTCTTTATCTCATTAACTGCGAGTCTGAAATTATCAGATATAGATGGTCTTTTTATTTTATTCAGTACTTGCTCTACTCGTACTATTAGTTTCTCATGACATCTAAGTGAGTAGGAAATTTCCTACCATGTAACTCACATCAGTTTCTGAAGATGTAAAATTCTTTTAATTCGCCCTCTGAAATTTTTAACAACATTTTGAAAGATTGTCACAAAAAGTAGAAAAATACAGTCTAATAACCTAAAGTGAAATAAAATTTATAGAGTATTGAGGAAAGCTAACAAGTTTTGCGAATTTAAGGTTATGCTTTGGTCTCATCAACAGAAATAGATCATACTTTAAAAGAAAAATCATCAAGTATTGATCATCCTGTCAAATGCGATTTCATTGAAATCGCTGGAATGCGATTTGGATCGTATATACTGTGAATGTGATACCTTGTAAAAGCTAATAATTCACAGTGTTCCGTTGAACTGTTGTATTTTATTGACAGTTGTTTTGAATTGTCAGTGAATCGTAGCTTAGCGATCGTCCATAAACTACGTTACCAACTTTAGGCCATCTCGACCCCCCCCCCCGCCACCCTCGTTAAAAACTGTATTTTTTCTGCCCCCCCCCCGAAAAGTAAAGTAGCCAAAAATTCTATTAAAACATGGAAAA
>CAKNYM010046333.1:124336-140794 GCA_932195095.1 Andricus curvator
TTCTATTAAAACATGGAAAAAGGGTCATTTTTCAGGAAAATATGTTAATGATGGAGGAATAAATTCTCTACCATCAAATTAATGTAAAAACCATAATAAATTCAATATGAAACACTTTAAATTCGTCAGATTTCAAGTCAAAACAAAATTAATTTTTTAACTGAAAAGACGAATTTTTAACAAAAAAACATGAATTTTCAACTTATATGTAAAGGTTTTCTAACCAAAAATGAAGTAGTGAAATTTTCAAATAAAAAAATTAATTTCTGTAAAAAAATGGATTTTCAGAAAAAAACTTGAATTTTAGACCAAACAGGTAAATCTTAAGGAAAGATTAATTTTTAACAAAGCAGTTCAACTAAAAAAAGATGCATTTTTAACCAAATAGTTGAATTTGATACCAAAAAGATGAATTTTCCAGCCAGAAGATTAATTTTCTGACAAAAAACATGAATTTTCAACAAAATACATTAGATTTTAATGAAGTTGTTGAATAAACAAAAATATGAATTTTCAGCAAAAAAATTTTTTTAAACAGAATACATCAGTGTTTAACTGAAAAAGATCAATTTTTAATAAAAAATATAGATTTTCAACCAAGAATGGGGAAGTCACAAGGTTAGTTAAAAAAATTAATTCTAAAAAAAAGAATTTTCAACAAAATAGTTATATTTTTAACAAAAAAGATGAATTTAAACTTAAATATGAAGGACACATTTCTAACCAAAAATGAAGTAGTGAAATTTTCAGGTAAAAAAATTAATTTCTGTAAGAAAACGGATTTTCAGCAGAAAAACTTGAATTTTAAACCAAAGAGATAAATCTTAAGGAAATATTAATTTTTAACAAAGGCTAAAAAAAGATGCATTTTTAACGAAATAGTTGAATTTTAAAGCAAAAAGATTAATTTTTCAGCCAGAAGAATAATTTTCTACCAAAAAACATGAATTTTCAACAAAATACATTAATTTTCAATACAGTTGTTGAATAACCAAAAAGATGAATTTTCGACCAAAAATTTTTTTCAACAAAATACATCAATGTTTAACTAAGAAAGATCAATTTTTCATGAAAAATATAGATTTTCAACCAAAAATGGAGAAGTTACATTGCTCTTTAAAAAAATTGATTCTAAAAAAAAAGAATTTTCAACAAAAGAGATGAATTTTCGACTAAAATGATAAATCGCAAAAAAAAATTCAATTTCGACTAAATTTATGACAAAAAAAAGATGAGTTTTTAACAAAATAGTTGCATTTTCAACATAATAATGAAATTTTCATCCAAATACTAGAATTTTATAACCAAAGGAGATACATTGCGAACAACAGAGAAAAAATAAGAATTCTTTAAAATTTATCATCAGGAAGCGTACTAAACTATTCCCCTTTTTTAAAGAATTCTTCATTTTCCCCTCGTTTTTAGGAAACTTTCCCCTTTTATCCTTTTCCCCCTTATTACGTTTTTCCGCTAAATGCGAATTGAATTAAAGAAAACCCAGTATGAAAATTCAAATATTTTTAGTTGCAAGTTGATTCTTTTCAAATGAAAAGTCTACTATTATATTTTTGAAACATAACTCATCTCGTTTGGTTCGAAATTCTACTATTTGGTTGAAAATTTATTTTCTTGGTTGAAAAATCGTTTTTTTGTTGTTTAAAATTCATCTATTTGGTTAAAAGTCCATGTATTTTTGTTTAACATTTATCTATTTTGATAGAAAAATAATCTTCTTGTTTAAAAGTTCATTTTTTTGGTTGAAAATTCAAGTACTTGGTTGAATTTTAAACTCTCTTGTTCAAAACCCTATTTTGTTGTTTTATTAAAAAATTATTTTGTTGAAAACTAGTATTTTATGGTTGAATATAACTGTCATTTTATTTTAATTTAAATCTTGATTGAAATATCAACTATTTCATGTTTCGTTCCAAATTATACTTTTTTTGGTTGAAAGTAGAACTGCTTTGTTAAAAATCAATTTTTTTTGTTGAAGATTCATCACTTCAGTGAAAGTTCATGTCTTTGATTAAAAATTAAAATATTTAGTCAAAAATGCATTTTCTTTGTTAAAATTGATTTTTTGAACTGAAAATGTGAATATTCCATTTTTGGTTTAAAAATTGATATTTTTATTTTAAAAATTATCTTCTCCATTTGAAGATTCAACTACTTAGTTGAAAATTCACGCATTTTGTTAAAAATTCTTGTTTTTTGGTAGAAAATTAATCTCCATGGTTACAAATTTATTTTTCTTGTGAAAAATGTAACTAATTGGTTGAATTTTGAACTCTTTTGTTAAAAACTCATTTAAATGTTCTTAGAGATTCATTATTTCAGTTCAAAATTGATCTTTTTTTGTTAAAAATTGAATTACTTCTTTGAAAGCTAAACTACTTTGTTTCACTTTTGGTTAAAAATTCATAGTTTTAATCAAAAATTGATCCTTTCTAGTTGAAAATTCAACTATTTTGTCGAAAATTAATATTATTCTATTAAATTAATCTATTTTTCTGTTTGATTCGAAATCATTCAATATCAACTATTACATTTCTTGTTGAGAATTTATCTTTCTTGCTTGAATGAAATTCATGTACTTGATTGATAGTTCAACTAGTTTGTAAAAAATTAATTTTTCTTTTGGTTAAAGATTCATAATTTCAGCTAGAAAGTTCAACAATTTGGTGGGAAATTGTGGTATTTTATTTAAAATTCTACTTCTTTCGTACGAAACTATTCCATTTGGAGAAAAATACATATTTTTATTTTAAAAATTAGCTATTTAATTAAAAATGGATATTTTTCGTTAAAAATCCAACTACTTGGTTGAAAGTTGATCTAATTCGTTATAAAAGTTATTTTATTTGTACAATTCACCTCTTTACTTAAAAATTTGACTATTTTGTTGAAAATTCCTTTTTTTTTGTTACAAATTAATTTTTTATCTGAAAATGTAACTATTCCATTTTTTGGTGAAATTTTATAATTTATAAGTTTAAAATTCAACCATCTGATAAAATAATTTTGGCGTAATTTGTTTCAATTGAATACTTGTTTAGAATAAACAAATATGCCTGAACAGATCAAATGTATCCCTGATCATTCCTGATTTTGAATATCTTGATTATTATTTCGAAATTCTGGCCTGTTCTTTTTTAAACAATGTTTTTAAACGATTTTGTTATTTATAGAAACAAAAAAATTATAAAGTCATTTATAGCATCTCTGAGCAAAAATAAAACTTTTTTTTGCACTCTTTTCGTAGGATGAATATTTTGAAATTTACGGCTCTATGAACAAATTATTTTTTATCAAAATTGACATATTTGCACAATTGTACCTCAGAATCTACTACTCAGAAACATTTGAAACTTGTACAATGTCTATATCGAAGTTAGATCTCTTGAAAGTAAAAATAAATCTTCCGATCGAATAAAAACTTCTTTCCGTGAATTGTTGTTAAAAAATTGCAAAACTGTTGTAAAATCAATACCCACTATTAATAAAATTATTCATTTTTCATAAATTCCCTTGCTTCATTTTTATAAAAATTGCTATAAATAAAAACCCTCAAGGAAGATAACTGATATTGTAGAATTCATTTTTATTAATCTTTGACACAAATTAAAACTTTCCACTTTCGTGACATTTTCTTGTATGACGAGCCATTATTTATTCAGAGCCTTTTGAGCGAAATAATTTTTATAAATCCACGCTCCCTTGAATAATGGCAATTTTTATGGAAAACTAGGAAAATGTACAACCGTAAAAAATTGTAAGAATCGAGAACATAGTTGTCTTGAAAAGTAGCGCATAAGGACCCTGAATATGTATAATTAATTCATAGCCCATTGATCTATTGTGATTAAAAAAAATTTTTTTTTAACTTTGTTCAAACAATGAATGCGCGATAATTTGAAAATGGAAACAGACTAGGTCGCGTTAAGTATTTCTCCACATGGCCTTCTTATTTTGTCAATGGAGTAAAAAATGTAACATCATCATCACCTAGTCTTATCAAAATTTTTCACGTTTATATATTTTCATTAAGAAATTAGTTTTTTTTACTATTGAATTACGAAATATCTTGACTAACCGACATAGTATTTTTTCACTAATCTTTAGTGGCCCACTTTTCGCTAATCAAATTTGTAGAATTTTACTAGTAATTAGGTATGCTTTAACAATTTTTGTTCAGAGAGGCATTGATGCATTGTCATCTGAAGATTGTAAACTATTCTTATTCTTAGAAACTTTGTTCAAACAATCTGACGGCAATGTTTTTAAATTAGAAAAGGAATAGGTCAAGTTTAGATTTTCATAATATGAGCATCTTACAGTTTCAATAGGGTTAAAGATATTAAACCAACGCGTCGTTTTAATTAACTTTTTTATTTTTCACGTTTTTCATGCTTATAACTTTTTTCAAATTTATATACAGTCCTAAATAAATTTTTCTTAAAGTAATTAGTTTTCCACTATCTAATCAGGAAATATCGCTACTAAACGAAATAGTAATTTCCTACAAATTTTTAGTGGCTCACTTTTCGATTATGAATTTTCTTTAACTAATTTATGCGAAAGGTGTTAGGGTTACAATTTTTCTATGCTACCGAACATGTTTGAAAATTCAACTTTTGTGTTTGAAATTTGAGTATTTTGTTAAAAATTTATTTTTTGACAAAAAAAGAATTTTTAACATGAAATATAAGTATTTAATTGGAAATGAACTTTTTTGTTGAAACTTTATACTTTTAGGTTAAAAATTCAACTACTTTGTTTAGAAAATTTTTCTTCTTGTCTTGAAAATTCAATAGTTTTGTAGAAAATTCAACTATTTCGTAAATTTTTCGCTTTTAATATATTAAATATTAATTTTTTTCAATAAAAATTTAGCTGCTTAATTTTTGGTTGAAAGCTGATTTTTAAGTTTGAAAGATCAACTACTTGGTCAAAAATTTACATAATTTGTTGAAAATTCTTCTTTTTTAGTAGAAAATTAATCTTCTTAGTTGAAAATTCAACTATTTGGTTCCAGATGTATGTATCATGTTAAAAATGTGTGTTTTCCGGTAAAAAATTATCTTCTTGGTTAAAAATGCAACTTTTTAATTAAAAATGTATATATTTTGTTGAGAAAACGTCTTTTTTAGTAGAAAATTAATCTATTTTGTTGAAAATTCATCTTTTTGGTTAAAAATGTAATTATCTGATTTAAAATTTAACTGTTTTGTATATTGTAGATAGCTTGTCTTTTTAGCTTTATCATTCCACTTTTCGATTCAAAATTTATGTATTCAGTTGAGAATACGTCTTTTTCAGTAGAAAATTAATCTTCTTTGTTGACAATTTATCTTCTTGGTTGAAAATTCATATTTGAAATTCCACTTTTTGTTTCAAAATTTATGCATTTTGTTGAGAATACGTTTTTCTAGTAGAAAATTTATCTACTTGGTTAAAAACTTACATTTTTTACTTGATTATTTTACATTCTACATTTTACATTTTTATGGTATATAAATAATAGAACGCTCAATTTTAATAGGCCTTAGTTTCGAGAAAATTGGTGAAGAAAAAAAAGAAAAATGAGATCATGCCAGAGTTTATAGGCGACTGTAGGTCTTTTTCGAAATACTAATCTTTTTTATAGACCTTTTTATGTCACGTTGTTTGGCTAAAAACTTAAATTTTCGATTTTTCAATATCATTTTCGATGTTCAAAAGAAAAACCGTAAGTTCTATTAGAAAAAGATTGAAAAAGATTTATTAGGTAGTCTTAAAAGAAACAAATTGTTTAAAAATTTTTTTCGTATGTTGCATAGTTTGTTCGGAAACTGGAATTTTTTAATTAAAAAAAGCGTTATCACAATTAAAATAAAAGTTATAAGCCTTATCAAAAATTTGTTCAAGATACATTTGTAGATCTTCTTTAAATGAACAATTTTAATCCTTAAAATTTTTTCATATCTCGAATAGTTTCTCTGGAAAATGGAATTTTCTTATTTTATTTACATTTTTGACGATTAAAACAAAAACTGTGCATCTTATACAAAAATTTTTCCAAAAACTGTATAGATCTTTTTGGGATGCAACATTTTTTTTGTTAACATTTTTTTATATCTCACATAGTTATGCCTGAAAATTAATTTTTTTCTAATTTTTTTAAATTTATTCTTGATAAATAAAACCAGAACTATTAGACAGACGCCAGGCAGGCAAATTCGTTAAAATTCCTTTTTTTTCCGACTCAGGGGGTCTCAAAACGTGGAAATTTGATAAAAACCTACAATCTCAAATTTTACATCAAACTAATATCTTCGCATCAGAATGAGAATATAAAAATTATTAAATAGCGAAAGTCAAACTACGTGGTCTTAAATTTTTCGTTGCTAGAAAATCCTTGAACTACAAGAAAATAATGTTAAAAATCGTAGATAAGCGATTTGTACGATTTTCGAGGAGAAAGAATTTGTACTTTAATATATAAATGCTGTTTTGTACCGCCGGAAATTTAAAAAAAATTTCCTGTCGAAAAGTTGTTTGCTAATTATTCATCTTACCTCCTATCTTACAGTGCCGACGGAGAATGTGTGGTCATGATACATATATTATCAGTAAAAAAACAAAAACAGATTGCACGGTCTATGAAATGTTTTTAATTTTGACAGTTTCTTCCGGAATCAAAGATATTTTATTTCCTGTTCTACATAGTCTAGACACATTCTTGATTCTAATAGTACTAAAGGTTTTGCGCCTTATCAGAAGCTTCAGTAAACTGCCAGTCATTAGTATATATAGCTGTGAATATTTTCCAAATTTCGCAGTCACCGTTATTAAAATCGATCAAGCAGGAATGAAGATCCTGATTGGGCATCTGCTCTTCACAATCGCAATTTGCATTAACTGGCGTGGTAAGTGTGCCTTATATACCATAAATCTTAATGTGTATGACACAGTATGATTAGTCAAATGCTAACATTTTTTTACGGGGAATCTTGGCCAAAATAACCACACCAGAATTTTAGGCTTTAGTGTGAATTTCCAAAATTTCAAAACTGAATCGTCAATAACCTACCCTATAAAATAAAGCCTCTACCATTTAAAAATCATGCACTAGGCCTAACTATGAGCCTATCTGATTTTTTTGCTACATCGAAAAAATAACAAATTGAAAATAATCAACTGACACACACCGCACAGGAATATCTAGCAATAACAAAAGACCAAATACCCCAAACACCTTTCCAAGATTGTAGTTCATATCCTTATCCTCACAGTAATATTCCACAACCGCAAAAAACAAGCGATAGTACATTCAACGAACCTCGTTTCAGCTCCTTTCAACTAAAACAAATGAAAAATTTTGAATAAAAAATGGACACCCAAGACACCTTCCGTAGACTCTAGTTTATATCCCCATCTTCAGAGTAACATTCAACAACCCCCAAAAATAATGACTGTACACTTAAATAACTCCGTCCAACCTGTCCTTAACTAAATCAAACAAACAAATTTTAATAGAAATAACAACCATAAACACCTTTCGAAGATTCTAGTTAATATTTTTATCCCCAGAGTAATATTCAACAACCCAAAAAGATCACCCGTAGTACATTTAGCAAACCTTCTATCAGCTTCCTCCAACTAACAAAGAAAAAGCAGAAATGAATTTTTGTTGCGGGTAATTTTCAAGTAGATAAAGTTGATTTTTCCGCATCGAAACAGAACAATATTCATGGCAACATGCTAACAATTTTCAAGATGTTGGGTAAATCTTAACTCGTGAAGATAATTTTTGTTGAAGGTAAAGATTACTCTGAAATCGCTGTACAGATTACATTTTGTTTTTTCTCTGAAGACTGTAGTTTGTATCTTCAAACCCACAGTAATATTCAAGAACCCCAAAATAATCACCCCTAGTACATTTAACAAGCCCCGCCGTAGCTGTCTTTAACTAAAACAGTCTAAAAATTTCGAATTAAAAATGAGTACCCCAAACACCCGTTTTTAAATAAATGTATGAGCTATTGTCATCGGCAGGTGTCTGGGGTGATCATTTTTAATTTAAAATTGTTTTGGCTGCTTCAGTATTGAAGGCAACTGACACGGGCTACAATAAATGTGCTATAGGTTTTTTTGAGGGTTTCTGAATATCACTGTGGGAATGGGGATATAAAATAGTCTATCAATGGGTTTTGAAGTGCTTATTTTTTATTTATTATTCACATAATTAAAAGTGGATGAAATAATGTGAAAGATTTTTGCCTTGAAACGAATCGATTGACTAATATTAGTGACAAATTTTATTAAAGAGTAAGGAAATTATGGTCATTTATAATATTTGAAAAATCGGTTTTTCATAGTTTCACTTTTTTCAGTAACATAATTTGAAGTCTATACAGGTAAAGAAAAGATTCATTGATTCGAGATGATTTTATTGACCTATTTGTATTTTGTTATTTGGACTTCCTCTTTGAGGAAACAAACATATTTGGTAAGTAACTAAAATGAGGCAGCAAAGTGCTTATCAAATGAATACCATGAAGTTGTAAACACAGGGTGTCCTGATTTCTCCTACCGCGATAACTTCACCTTGCTTCGAAGATTAGAAAATGATGCGATTACGAATGTGTCTGTTTAAATCGGATGGGCTTAAGTTTTATCGAACCGTTAAATATAACTTTGCAAAAAAAATTGATTCTTTCATTTAAACACGTACGAGATAAAATATTGGCTCACCGAAATTCGGTGAAAGGACAAAATGAAAATGTAGGCTAGGTTCTCCGAAATTTAGTGAGCCTAGCACAATTAATTTCAGTGAGTCTAGATAATTCGTACATTATTGCAAACAATTAGTGACCATCCCAAATTTTGAGAATTCAATAAAATATTTTGAATTATCTGAATTCTTCTGAAAGCATGGAATTTTTTTCAATTATTTTCAAAGCCATAAATTTAGTCGACGGTGAACTACTACTAAACTAAGATGCACTCGTTTTTTTTAATTCAGAAGAATTCTGTAGATGTCTTTGAATTCCATTAAAATCTTTTGAATTCTTCTAAAATCTTTAGAATTCTGAAGAATTCTCTCGATTTCTTAGACTTCACATGTAATCTTTTGAATTCTTCCAATGATTTAAAAAAATTCTCTTGAAATAGTTAGATAATAACTTAATTTATTTTTAATTTTTGGAATTCTTCGCAAAAAATGAAATTCTTTTCAACCATTTCCAAATTCCGCAACTTTGGTCGACGCATGAACTGCGACTGATTGGATTAGGGGAGGTGGACACTGGGGTGGTCCAAAAATACATTGGAAATTTTTTTTCCGAATTTTTATGCATATCGCCCGGAAATTTATTCGAATCCACACAAAAATAATTGCCTTTTTTTGTTTTGAAAAGAATTATATTTAGAGGTGGCGCAAGCGAAGTTTAAACACGTATTTCCTATAAAAAAAATACGTTTTTCTAAATTTTATTCAGAATCGTCAATATTAGCTAAATCAAATTGAAAATCAAGATTGATTTCGACAATTAGCCATTGAATGCGAATGAAATATTACTTTTTATATATCAAGCCCATGAGACTGTTTTAAAGGGTCAAAAAAAACCCCATAAGTGAAATAATGGGTTTTTCGAGTTTTTGGCGCTAATTATGATTTTTTTTACGATTTTTCCATTTCGGATTGTTCTAATACATAAAATAATACTTTAAACTGGTATATATATATGCTCATATTAATTGTTTAAACAATTTTTGATTGTTTTTAGCAATTTTCTCTTAGAATGGAGATAGAAAGTCGCGGTTAGTTTAAAAATTCACCACTTTTTGTCCAATTTTTAATTCGAGTGAGGGAATAGTTAATTAATGTTAACACACATAATTGTTTAAAAAATTTATTATTATTTTTAATAAGACTGTCTTTGAATAATGCTAGAAATTACGGTTTTCCTGCAATTTTTAACTTTTTGTACACTTTTCACTTGAAGTGAGTTAGTATTTAATTATTAATTATTTGTTTATTATTAACTAAGTCACTGTTCAAAAAAATTACTATTGTTTATAGCTATCTTCTTCTATATTAATACTAGATAGTTGCAGTTTTTTCTAAGAAGTTTAAATTTATGTCCACTTTTCAATTAGAGTAAAGTAGTAATTAATTCAAGTTAACAAAAATAATTGTTTCAGCAATTTATTCTTATCGCTAATAATGTTCTCTTTTCTTTATGGTAGAAGGTTGCGGTTTTCCGAAATTTTTAACTATTTGTCTATTTTTCACTTGGAGTACTTAATAATTAATTAGGTTAAGCAAAAATAATTCTTTGAACAAATTATTATTGTTTATAACAATCTTCCTCTATATTAATGTCAGATAGTTGCAGTTTCTTTTCTGAAATTTTATAATTTTTGTCCACTTTTCACTTAGTGAGATAATAATTATTGCAAGTTAACAAAAATAGTTGTTCAAACGATTTATTATTGTATATAACTATCTTCCCTCAGATAAGAGATAGAAAGTTGCGGTTTTTTCTACAATCCTTAACTTTGGTTAACCTTTTTATTTCTGAACAAATAATAAATAAATATTAGAGAGAATCATATTTTAAACAATCTCTTTATTTTTTGGAAATATATTTTGCTGAAATAAAACAGATATTTTAAATATTTATCAAATTTTCTATGTGGATCATATTGAATGTAAATTTTCCTTGAAGTAGTTACTGAGAGCCATCTTTGGAATTAACATTATTATTGAATATTTATTTCTAACGTGCATTAATTATTAACTAACTAAGTATAAATTGTGAATTGTCTAAACAATTATTTTTCTTAACTTGCATTAATTATTACTTTACTAAGTAAGTGGAAAAGTTGACAAAAAGTGGAAAATTTCCGATAAAACCGCAACTGTCTAGCATTAGGACAGAAAAATATATTTTTTTGCAATACTGTATTAATAATCAATAAATAATTAATAATTACATGCTAACTTACTTCAAGTGTACAAAAAGTTAAAAATTGCAGAAAAACCGTAATTTCTAACATGATTCAAAGACAGTATTATTAACAATAATAATAAATTGTTCAAACAATTATGTTTGTTAACATTAATTAACTATCACCTCACTCTAATTAAAAATTGGACAGAAAGTGGTCAATTTTTAAACTAACCGCGACTTTCTATCTCCATTCTAAGCGAAAATTGCTAAAAACAATAATAAATTATTTAAACAATCAATATGAGCATATATATACCAGTATAAAGTGGTATCTTCTGTATCAGAAACAATTTGAAATAAAAAAACTGCAACAAATCATAATTAGCGCCAAAAACTCGCAAAACCCATTTATTCACTTATGTCATTTTTTTGGGACCTTATAAAAGAGTCTTATCGGGATGATATTTAAAAAGTAATATTTTATTCGTATTCAATGGATAATTATGAAAAAATAAATCTTGAGTTTCAATTTGATTTAACTAATATTGACGATTCTGAATAAAATTGACAAAAACATCTTTTTTCTTATGGGAAATAAATGTTAAACTTCATGTGGCTTGCGCCTGTCAATATCATTTTTTTCAACAAAAAAAAATGGATTTATTTTTCTGTGGATTCGAACAAATTTCCGGGTCATATGCATGAAAATTCTACGAAATAGAATCTGCACCACCATAATGCACACGTTTATTTTATTCTGCAGAATTTTGTAGAAATCTTAGAATTCACTTGAAATAATTTGAAATCTTTTTAAGTTTTTTTTTAATTTCCTTGGAATATTTAGAATAAACGTTCAAATATTTTGAATTCCTTGAAGTCTTTTGAATTTTGCAGAATTCTTTTGTAATCTTTTGAATCCTTTCAAAAACTTTTGAATTCTCTTGAATAATTCAGGATATAAATTGATTCATTTTTAATTTTTTTAATTTTTCTGAAAACCCTTTTTTTTAATTCTGCTCAATTCTGGAGAAGCCTTTGAATTTAATTGAAATCTTTTGAATTTTTTAGAACCTTTTTGAGTTTTTCTAAAATCTTTAGAATTTACGTCGAATTATTGTGATTTCCTTCAAGTCTTTTGAATTCTGCAGAATTCTCTCGATTTCTTAGAATTCTGCAGATTAAAAAAAAACGAGTGCATCTTAATTCAGTAGTAGTTCACGGTCGACCAACGTTGACGAATTGGGAAATACTTGAAAAGAATTTCATTTTTCAAAAAGAATTCATAAAGTTAACAATGAATCAAGTTTTATCCTAAATAATTCAAGAAAATCCAAAGATCTTTAAAATAATGAAAAAAATTACAAATGAAATTTAAGAAATCGAAAGAATTCTGCACAATGCCAATATTTTATCTCGAACATGTTTAAATAAAATAATTGATTTTTTTGCAAAGTTATTTTACGGTTCGATAAAACTTACGTGAGCCCATCTGATTTGAACAGACAAACACATTCGTAATCGCATTTGTTTTTTTAATGCTCGAAGCAAGGTGAAGTTACCGTGGTAATGGAAATTTCTTTTCGGGGTCGCCGGAACACTTGCAACTAGCTGTTCACCTACATGCAATTTCATTGCCCCGTAGTACCCAAAATATGGACCGAACCCAACACATTTTTGGGACTTTTCGATTTGATTTTTTTTCTCTATCTCTATTTTTATGGCTGTGTTTGCAATAATTAACTCCTGGCTGACATTTTTTCCTAATATCTATTTTTTAATCAGTGGTAGGTGTTAGTGTTATTTGTTGTTGGACAATTAATTTTGTTATTTTCAGTGAGATAAACAATAGCTTATACCTATGATATACGTTTTCTTATAGTTGTTTACTAACTATCTTTGCGGTAGGTTCTTAGTGTCAGGGTTGATTTTGTAAAATAATTTTTGAGTGTTTTGGAGAGCCCAAATATAGACCAAAATCCTGATATGCTTACAGTTAGGCAGTGTGCGTACATTATTTTAAGGGTAGTTTTTATGTAATGGGAGTGCTTTTTGACAATTAATGTTTGAAGTTATGGTAAACCCAGAAAAAGCCCATAATTCTGGCATGTTGGATTTTTTCAATTTCTCAAATTTACTGTAGTGAAATTGCCGACAGCTAGCCGAAAAAACCTAGGAGTCGCGCAAGCTTTTTTCATTCCGCGAGCGTTCTACGGTCCGCGATGCGGGCTTTTAAAGATTGATATTTTCTTTTTCTGAATCGTAAAATCTTGAAATGCATTCGATTTTTTGAAACCTCAAAACATTTTAAACATTTTTTGGACACTGCAATGAGAAAATATAACAATTATTTATTATTCCCTTTTTATGCTTCAAAAAGCCTTTAGTTTAAAATAAGTTATTCTGAAAATTGAAAAGCTGTCTTTCTCAATTGTGGGTTTGAAAGGATTTAAATCAGAATTGTTTCATTTTTAGTGCTGCAGTTTATAATTTTTTGGTGTTTAATTTGGAGATAGACTGTAATGTTTATTATTATACCATTACGCCATTTCTCTTTCGGGGTAGGTGTGACTTGCTCAGTTGGAAAATATATCAGTGTGTATGTGGGTATATAGGTATAAGGTAGATAGGTATGTAGGTGTTAGGTATAGATATTTTAGATTGATCTGGAATTATCGTGTTATTTATTTAAATGAAACGTTCGCTCCGCAACACTGCTCCGACCCAGGTTGCTGATCAATCTCTCTAGCGATCACCCCAAGTGAAGAGCCTCACAAAATTGTTATGTGTGGTTCCCCACTTGGGCCCATTAGTATTAGTCGCCACACTCTTCTGTCCTGCCATACTACTCTAGCTTCCTTCACGTCCATGCATTTTTTCATGCAAGCTCTCGTGTTTCTATGGCTACTTATGTCTCTTCGGATTAGTGTCTCATTCACAGATTCTAATGCATTCGGCGGTCTACCTCTGGGCATTCTGCCATTTACTTTACCTTTATACACTTGTTTGGTCAGTCGTTCATCTTTCATTCTTTCAAGATGACCGAACCATCTCAACTGATTTCTTTCCCATGTGTCAACTATTGTCTCTTTTGCACCACATTCTTTGAGGATTATCTCGTTTCGTACTTTGTGCATCAGTGTTTTCCCGCATATTGAACGCAGAGGTTTCAGCCAATCGCGTTAATTTTACTCCTGTCCTTCTTTTGACAGGTCCATGTCTCGCTACCGTATAGTACTGTCGGTACGAATATAGAATTACGTATGGCCATTTTAGCTTTTTTTGATATGTTTTTATTTGTTAGGATGGACCCTGCTCTACCGATAACCTGCTTACCCTTATTTATGCGCCTATCTAACTCCCGATCTATTTTTCCGTCACTAGTAAAAAGGCTACCCAGATAATACGTACTTGTCAACTTGTTTTAATCTCTCATCATTTAGGACAATGTTGCACATTGTTTTCTCAGTTTTTCCTTCAAACACCATGATTTTTTTTTATTTACGTTAATTTTAAGGCCCATGTTCTTCAGGCTTGTATTAAGTTTATTCAACATTCTTTGCAAGTCCTCGATAGATTCTGCCATAACAATCTTGTCATCTGCGAAAGCTAACCCACGTACCTTCACTGTTTCGAGATCTACACCTTCTTCGTCGAATATGGCCGTTCTTAAACACTTATCCATAAATATGATAAATATTCATGAGGACATAACGCATCCTTGTTTCACGCCTTGCATAATATCGAACCAGTCACTCAGTTTCCTATTTACCCTTAAACTCGCTTTACTGCATGTATATATTGTTTTTATTGCTTGTAGGAGCCATCCATTGACTCCGTACTCTTTAAGAACTTCCCAAAGTTTACTTCTATTTACCTTGTCAAATGTTTTTTCTAGGTCGACAAATGCACAGAAAGCTTTCTTTCCTACTCTCAAGCTTTTTTCTGTGATCTGTCTTAAACTAAATATCTGATCTGTACATGATCTTGCTGGCATAAATCCACTTTGGACTTCCCATATCTGTTCTTCCGTAATTTTCATTACCCTACGAATAAGAATTTTTGAGTATATTTTACTTACGGCACTTAGTAAGCTGATACCTCTGTAACTACTGCAGTTGCTTTTATCTCCCTTTCTTTTGTATATTGGTACGATAATCGCTTTTTTTCAATCGTCTGGGACTTCTCCCATCTCGATATATAAATTTATCGATTCGCACAACCTGTGAGGTATGTACTCGCCACTGTATTCAAGCGTTTCAGCGCTAATACTGTCTACACCAGCAGCCTTACCGTTTTTTAAGTTCTTAATTATATCTCTACCCTCAGTGACGCAGACTTTTTCAATTGGGTTCTCTAATGCATTATGTTCTATGTCGCAGTTCTGTTGCCCTATATCTTTACCTCCAAATAATTATTTTAAAAATCCTTTTAAAGCGCCTACTATCCCGTCTATGTCATATAGCATTTCACCTTTGCTGTTTCTCATGCTGACAAACTCTGTACTTTTACTTTCCTTTATCAGTTTGAATAATAGTTTCATAATTCCTTCAAAGCCGTTTTGTATTTTCTTCTCTTCTTCTGTTCTGATTTTTTCTTTACTCTCCTTGACTAGTCGTTTCATTTTCCTCTTTTTGTCTTTGTAATCATTTTTGAGCTACTCGGTGGGTTTCCTATCACCACTACGTAGCGCGTCCTCAGGTTGCGGATAGAGGAACGGCCCGTAAGGCTGAACAGCCCCCAAGGTTAACTGCGAATACAAGAATAAGCAGTCGCGGACAGCCGATAGGAGCCAGTCGTGGCTGTGGTGAATCCAGCACTGGTAAAAAATAGGTACAAGACAACCATGGCTTGGGGGGACCCACCCATTCGCGTTCATACACAATGGGTGGGTTCTGGCAAGCCAAGGTGCAGCGTGTACCCACCTAGAAACTCTACCCGAACCAAAACTAAAAATCTTGTAAGGGAAAAATCCTGCTGCCCATTGGACACTGCAGCGATGACACTGCCCGCAAGAGATGTGTGGAATGATTCGCCTGCATAGGGCCAAAGGGGTATTGATGCCAGTAGGCGCGCTGCCTTGCAGGGGGACGTTAGGGTACGAGGATGAAACTGTAATGTGTCTGACGACAAGTTGACCTGGTCCTTGTCAGAGTCGGAAAGCTCCCATACTTAGACCTAAGGAGGTATGGGGGTTATCACTCCTGGGACAGTGGACTCACCTACGATCGGAATAGGATCCTAACGTGCGGATTATCTTGAAACTACCATGGATAACTTGCAAAAACAAAAAACTACAGTTAAAGATCTAAGGGTGGGAACTCTAAACGCGCGTAGTCTAAATACTGGCCGATTTAGCGAACTCATTGAGATAGCAATCAAATACGATACTGACTTAATAGCACTTCAAGGAACCTGCTGGCCGGGCGATTTCGCGTCAATTTCTAGGGATAACTATACTTTGCACTGGGGAGGAGCTAAGGGGCAAAGACTGGGGACTGGTTTTCTTATTAATAAACGA
>CAKNYM010046334.1:1308-18287 GCA_932195095.1 Andricus curvator
CATAAGCTTATAGAATACTCGATAAGCTTATAGAACACTCGATAAGCTTATAGAAAACTCGATAAGCTTATAGAACACTCGATAAGCTTATAGAACACTCTATAAGCTTATAGAAGACTCTATAAGCATTGTATGAATACAATTTTTTCTTATTGTTTAACGTGGTAAGAAAATAGTCATCCGAGAACTAATAGTTGCATCACCAATAAAAATAGATGATTTTTAACCAATTAATTGAATTTTCAAATTAAAACATTGATTTTCAAACCCCCCAAAAAAGATATTTTCAACAGATGATTTGAATTCTCAAATAAACTGATGGATTTCTAACCAAATAGTTGAATTCCCAAACAAAAAAATAAATTTTCAATCAAGAAGATCAATTTTCTACCAAGAGAGACGAATTTTCACAAAAATACATAAATTTCCAAATAAATAATTGAGTTTCCAACTAAACAAGATCAATTTTTAATGAAAAATAACAATATTCAACCATACCAACGAAAAATGTAATAGTTGATTTTTCAATCAAAACAGATTTTAATTTTTGATGAAAAACAGCCAAAAAGACCATTTTTCTACAAAAGAGTTAAATTTTTAACTCAAAGACATGAATTTTCAACATGAATGTTAATTTTCATCTGAAGAATTAAATTTCTACCAAAGAAATTGAAGTTTCAACCCAAAAAGATGATTATGAACTGAATGATTAAATTTTTAACCAAGTAGTAAAATTCTTTAACCAAAAGAGAATTTAAAAAAATACATAAATTTTCAACACATTGTTATTTATTATCTAAAAAAATTAATTTTTCACCACGAAAGACTAATTTTTCCATAAATACATGAATTTTTAAATAAATAATTCAGTTTCTAACTAAACAAGATCAATTTTTAATGAAAAATAGCCATATTCATCCAAAAATGAAACAGTTGAATTTTCAGTTAAAAAGATATTAATTTTTTTAAGTAAATTCAAGTAAATAATTTAAAAAATATCATAAATAAAAAAATATCAATTCTCAACCAAAAATAGGAATGTTTTTTTTTAATCTGTGACAAAAAGATGAATTTTTTAACAAATAGTTCAACTTTTAACCAAGTAGCTTGATTTTCAACCAAATAGTAAAATTTGTTAACCAAAAGAGAAGAATAAAAAAAATACATGAATTTTTCACGATTACTTATTAGCTTTAAAAATTAATTTTTAATCAAAAAAGATGAATTTTGACCAGAATACAGTAATCTTCAAATAAACAGTTGAATTTTCAACTCAAAAAGAATCAAGAAAGATGAATTTTCATGTAAAAAAAAATTCAACAAAAAAATCGAATCGTTAAATTTTCAGTTCAACATTTAATTTTCAAGAAAAAAAAAAGAACTGCAATAATAAACAAGATTGTTAAAAAATTGTTAACAAAGAGAGATTTACAACCAAAAATGGAATAGATAAAATTTCAGTTAATTGATTTTCAACAAGAAAACTAATTTTTAATCAAGAAAGATGAATGTGCAACAAGAAAATTAATTTTCAATCAAGAAATATGAATTTTAACAAGAAAATTAATTTTCATCAAGAAAGATAAATTTTCGACTAGAAAATTTATTTTCAACAAGAATTTAATTTTTAATCAAGAAAGATGAATTTTCAATCATGAAAGATGATTTTTCAACAAGAAAATTAATTTTCAATCAAGAAAGATGAATGTTCAACAAGAAAATTAATTTCCAATAAAGAAAAATGAATTTTAAATTAAGAGAAATGAATTTTCAACAAGAAAATTAATTCCAGTCAAGAAAATTATTTTTCAGTCAAGAAAGTTAATTTTCAATCAAGAAAAATGAATTTTTAACAAGAAAATTAATTTCCAATCAAGAAAGATGAATTGTCATGTAAAGAAAAGTTCAACAAAAAAATCGAATCGTTAAATTTTCAATTCAACATTTAATTTTCAACAAAAAAAAGAATTTTCAATTCACCATTTAATTTTCAACAAAAAAAAAGAATTTTCATTAAAAAAATTAATTTTCAAACAAGAAAGATGAGCTTTCAACAAGAAAATTAATTTTCAATCAACAAAGATGAATATTCAACAAGAAAACTAAGTTTCAGCTTTAAAAATTAATTTTTAAACGAAAAAGACGAATTTTTACTAGAATACAGTAATCTTCAAATAAACAGTTGAATTTTCAACTCAAAAAGAATCAAGAAAGATGAATTTTCATGTAAAAAAAAGTTCAACAAAAAAATCGAATCGTTAAATTTTCAGTTCAACATTTAATTTTCAAGGAAAAAAAAGAACTGCAATAATAACCAAGATTGTTAAAAAATTGTTAACAAATTGAGATTTACAACCAAAAATGGAATAGATAAAATTTCAGTTAGTTGATTTTCAACAAGAAAATTATTTTCAATCAAGAAAGATGAATTTTCAACAAGAAAATTAATTTTCCATCAAGAAAGATGAATTTTCAACAATAAAACTAATTTTTAATCAAGATAGATGAATATGCAACAAGAAAATTAATTTTCATCAAGAAAGATAAATTTTCGCCGAGAAAATTTATTTTCAACATGAATTTAATTTTTAATCAAGAAAGATGAATTTTCAATCATGAAAGATGATTTTTCAACAAGAAAATTAATTTTTAATCAAGAAAGATGAATGTCCAACAAGAAAATTAATTTTCAATCAAGAAATATTAATTTCAACAAGAAAGTTAATTTTCATCAAGAAAGATAAATTTTCGGCGAGAAATTTTATTTTCAACAAGAATTTAATTTTTAATCAAGAAAGATGAATTTTCAACAAGAAAACTAATTTTTAATCAAGAAAGATGAATGTGCAACAAGAAAATTAATTTTCAATCAAGAAATATGATTTTCAACAAGAAAATTAATTTTCATCAAGAAAGATAAATTTTCGACGAGAAAATTGTTTTTCAACAAGAATTTAATTTTTAATCAAGAAAGATGAATTTTCAATCATGAAAGATGATTGTTCAACAAGAAAATTAATTTTCAATCAAGAAAGATGAATGTTCAACAAGAAAATTAATTTCCAATCAAGAAAAATTAATTTCCAATTAAGAGAAATGAATTTTCAACAAGAAAATTAATTCCAGTCAAGAAAATTATTTTTCAGTCAAGAAAGTTAATTTTCAATCAAGAGAAATGAATTTTTAACAAGAAAATTAATTTTAAATCAAGAAAGATGAATTTTCACCAAGAAAATTAATTTCCAATCAACAAAGATGAATATTGATCAAGAAAACTAAGTTTCAGCTTTAAAAATTAATTTTTAAAAGAAAAAGACGAATTTTGACCAGCATACACTAATCTTCAAATAAATAGTTGAATTTTCAACTCAAAAATATCAATTTTTAATTGGAAACATAAATTTTTAATCAAAAATGGAATAGTTACATACATTTTAAACAAGTACTTGAATTAATAATTCAAAAAATTAATTTTCATCAAAGTAAGTCGAATTTCCACCAAAATACATGAATCTTCAAATAAATAGTTAAATTTTCATGTGAAAAAGATCAATTTTTAAACCTTATTTACCTTTAATTTTCAATTGAACAAATTGATTTTTAACACCAAATACAAATTTTTAACAAACAAGCTGAATCCTCAACCATAAAGTGGAATTTTTTAACCACAGAGTTAAATTTTTAATCAGAAAGATTAATTTTTCAACAAGAAAGAAAATTTTTCATAAAAATACATGAATTTTCCAATGAATAATTAACAGTTAAATTTTCAGTTAAAAAGAATAATATTCAAGCAAATAGTTGAATTTTTAACCAAAGAGATAAATCTTCAACAAAAAACATGAATTTTCATTGAAGAAGATTCATTTTCGAACAAAAAGGTAAATTCCCAATAAAAAATATAAATTCTCAACCAAAAACGGAAAAGTTAAATTTAAATACAAAAATTAAATATAAAAAAAAAGAATTTTCAACGAATGATAGGAATTTTCAAATAAATTTGGAATCTTTAACGAAAAAAATTAATTTTTCAACAAAATAGTTCGAACTTTAACCAAGGAGTTTTATTTTTTAACCAAATGCATGTATTATCAACAAAATACTTTAATTTTCGACCAAATATTTAAATTTTCATCTAAAAAAAAAAATGTCAACAAAAAATGGAATAAGTAAATTTTAAGCCGAAAAAATTAATTTTCTACCAAACAAAACGAATTTTCAACTAAAAGTTTGAATCTTCTAACAAAAAGATGAATATTTCAAAAAGTAGTTTCATATTCCTCACTAACAAATTTTTAACAAAACCGTTAAATTTTCAACCAAAATGGATAATTTTTCAATAAAATTGATGAATTTTGAAAAAAAAATGATTACGCTTTTAACCAAGTAGTAAAATATTTTAAACAAAAGAAAAGAATTTAAAAAAAAACAGGAATTATCAACAAAAAGCTTAAATTATTAGTTAAAAAATACATAAATTAATTTTCAAATAAAAATATAAATTTCCAACCGAAATTGACACTTTTAATTTTCAGTTAAAAAAAAATTAGCCCGAAAAAAAGAATTTTCAGCAAAGAAATTGAATCGCGAACCAAAAAATATGAATTTTTTAGCCAAAGAGTTAAATTTTCAAACAAAAAATGAAATTTTAAGAAACAAGATTAATTTTCTACCAATAAAGACTTATTTTCAGCAAAATAAATAAATTTTTAAATAAATAATTGAGTTTCAAACTAAACAAGATCAATTTTCAAATCAAAATAGGAATATTTACCGAAAAATTAAAAATTTGAATTTTTGAGTTTGAAAAATTAATTTTCAACCAGAGAGCTAAATCTTTAACAAAAATTAATTTTTGAACAAATGACAGGAATTTACAAATAAATTTTGAAACTTTAAACAAAGAGATTAATTTTTTAACAAAATGGTTTGATCCAAAAAAATTTTGATCCAAAAAAAATTATTCTGTTCCGAGAAAATCAAAGTTGAAGATCGTGATAACACAGCATAACAGAATTTTTTTTTTCTGAAACGCAAAAAAAAAAGAAAATGTATTATTTTTCTTCATTAAATACATTTCGAAAAATATCAATGATGAATGGTAAAAAAAATTACTACATTAAAATTGTAAATAAATTGTATCTAAAATATTAAATATATTAAAAATAATTATTTTGTTAAAAAAATGATGTTTTGAAAAAATCGCTTTTCCACAATGTTTATTTTTTTATTTTTAAACAAATTTTTATGCAATGAATTCATTTTTGATAAAAAAGTTAGACATCTAGTTCTGTATTGCATTTTGAAGTTGTCTTTTGTGTACTTAGTTGTACACAATACATTATTTTGTACCGTTTCTATATTTTTTTAAATATTGAAGTTCTTTCCTGAGCAGTAAATTGCAGAGAAGAAATTATTTTCTAATATGCTATGATTTTTTTTTTAAATTCTGTTTGAAAAATATTATTTTATTATCAAATACCGTTTTTTTTGGAATTCGGCTATTTATTTTTTCAAATTTAATTTTGATTTGCCCATTCCTTGATGAGGTGAAGCCAAGAAAATATATAAATTAGAATAAATAGAATAAATAGAATAAAGTGAAACCCGATGTATTTTACGATTATTTTGCTATCGACTGATCTGGTGAACTGAGCAAAAAGTCAAGGTCCATTACTTAACAACGCAACTGCAACATCGCGTTGTCATCCCTCCTCCACAAATAAACAGTTATTTTTTGCTTTTCTTCTGCATGCGGTATCTTATTCTGACATTTCATGGTCTTATTGAATCACAAACTAATCTGCATAAATATTTCATTCATCCTTACTTAAATTATTTATTATAAACTAGCAGCAAATGCACGTGCGCCAAACGCTCCTTCACGCGTCCCTCGATTTTTTATTTCCTAGTATTAAAAAGAGAAACAAATTTCAAAATCGATTATTCCAATTCAAACTATTTTAGATTAGGTACATTTTTCAACAAAAAAAGATAAGTTTTTAAATAAAAATTGATTAGTTAAATTTTCATCTAGAAAAGTTTATTTTCAACAAAAAAAGAGGAATTGTCAACTGATGAGACGAATTTTCAGATGAGTTTTAAAGCAAGCAGATTCATTTTTCTGTTAAAGAAGACGAACTTTCACAAAATACTTACATTTTCAAATAAATATTTGAATTTTCAACTAAAAATTGAATTGAAATGAAAACTTGAATGAAGTATTATAAACTAGCAGCAACTGCAGACGCGCCAGGCGCGCCTTCACGCGTCCCTCGACTTTTTATTTCCCAACATTACAAATGGAAATCAAATTCCATTATTCCAATTTCAACTATTTCAGATAAGGTAAATTTTTCAACTACAAAGAAAAGTTTTTTTTTTCAACGAAAAATGGATTAGTTAAATTTTCATCGACAAAAATTAATTTTCAAGAAGAAAAGAGAAATTGTCAACTGATGAGAGGCATTTTTAAATCAAATTTTGAATCTTCAACCAAACAGATAAGTTTTAAAGCAAGAAGATTAATTTTTCTTTTAAATAAGACAAATTTTCACAAAAATACTTACATTTTCAAATAAATATTTGAATTTTCAACTAAAAATTGTATTGAAATGAAATGAAAACTTGAAGTATTCTAAACTAGCAGCAAATACACGCGCGCCAAACGCTCCTTCACGCGTCCCTCGAGTTTTTATTTCCTAGTATTAAAAAGAGAAACAAATTTGAAAATCCATTATTCCAATTAAAAATATTTTAGATAAAGTACATTTTTTACTGAAAAAGGTGATTTTTTAACAAAAAATGAATTAGTTACATTTTTATCTAAGAAAGTTTATTTTCAACAAAAAAAGAGAAATTGTCAACTGAAGAGACGAATTTTCAGATGAGTTTTCAATCAAGAAGATTAACTTTTCTGCCAAAGAAGACAAATTTCCACAAAATAATTACATTTTCAAATGAATATTTGAATTTTGAACTTAAAATTGAATTGAATTGAAATGAAAACTTGAAGTATTATAATCTAGCAGAAAATGCACGCGCGCCAAACACTCCTTCACGCGTCCCTCGAGTTTTCATTTCCTAACATTAAAAAGAGAAACAAATTTCAAAATCGATTATTCCAATTCAAACTATTTTAGATTAGGTACATCTTTCAACTAAAAAAGCTAAGGTTTTAACCAAAGATGGATTAGTTAAATTTTCATCTAAAAAAGTTTATATTCAACAAAAAAAGAGAAATTGTCAACTGATGAAACGAATTTTCAGATGAGTTTTCAATCAAGAAAATTAATTTTTCTGCTAAAGAAGACGAATTTTCACAAAAACACTTACATTTTCAAATAAATATTTGAATTTTCAACTAAAAATTGAGTTGAATTGAATTGAGATGAAAGCTTGAAGTATTATAAAATATCAAAAAATGCACGCGCGCCAAGCGCTCCTTCACGTGTCCCTCGAGTTTTTATTTCCTAACATTACAAATGGAAATCAAATTCCATCATTCCAATTTAAACTATTTTAGATAAAGTAAATTTTTCACCTAAAAAAAAGTTTTTTTTTTCAACCAAAAATGGATTAGTTAAATTTTTATCGAAAAAATTAATTTTCAAGAAGAAAAGAGAAATTGTCAACTGATGAGCGGAATTTTGAAATCAAATTTTGAATCTTCAACCAAACAGATAAGTTTTAAAGCAAGAAGATTAATTTTTCTGTCAAAAAAGACGAATTTTCACAAAAATACTCACATTTTCAAATAAATATTTGAATTTTCAACTAAAAATTAAATTGAAATGAAAACTTTAAATACTATAAACCAGCAGCAAATGTACGTGCGCTAAACGCTCCTTCACGCGTTCCTCGAGTTTTTAGAGAAAAAAATGTCAAAATCCATCATTTTAATTTAAACTATTTTAGATTAGGTACATTTTTCAACTAAAAAAGGTATGTTTTTAACCAAGAATGGATTAGTTACATTTTCATATAAAAAAGTTTATTTTCAACAAAAAAATAGAAATTGTCAACTGATGTGACGAATTTTCAGATGATTTTTCAATTAAGAAGATTAATTTTTCTGTCAACGAAGACGAATTTCCACAAAAATATTTGAATTTTCAACAAAAAATTGAATTGAATTGAATTGAAATGAAATGAAAACTTGAAGTATTATAAACTAGCAGCAAATGCACTTGCGCCAAACGCTCCTTCACGCGTTTTTTGAGTTTTTATTTACGAACATTAGAAAGAGAAACAAATTTCAAAACCCATTATTCCAATTAAAACTATTTTAGATAAAGTACATTTTTCAACAAAAAAGGTAAGTTTTTAAATAAAAATTGATTAGCTAAATTTTTATCTAAGAAAGTTTATTTTCAACAAAAAAGAGAAATTGTCAACTGATGAGACGAATTTTCAGATGAGTTTTCAATCAAGAAGATTAATTTTTCTGCCAAGAAGACGAATTTTCAAAAAAAAATTCTTACATTTTCAAATAAATATTTGAATTTTCAACTAAAAATTGAATATTATAAAGTAGCAGCAAATGCACGCGCGCCAAACGCTCCTTCACGCGTCCTTCGAGTTTTTATTTCCTAACAGTAAAAGAGAAACAAATTTCAAAATTCATTATTCGAATTCAAATTATTTTAGATTACGTACATTTTTCAACAAAAAAAGGTAAGTTTTTAAATAAAAATGTATTAGTTTAATTTTCATCTAAAAAAGTTTATTTTCAACAGAAAAAGGGAAATTTTCAACTGATGAGACGAATTTTCAAATGAGTTTTCAATAAAGAAGATAAATTTTTCTGCCAAAGAAGACGAATTTTCACAAAAATACTTACATTCTCAAATAAATATTTGAATTTTCAACTTAAAATTGAATTGAATTGAATTGAAATGAAAACTTGAAGTATTATAAACTAGCAGCAAATGCACGTGCGTCGAGCGCTCCTTCACGCGTCCTTCGACTTTTTATCACCTAACATTAAAAATAGAAACAAATTTCAAAATCCATTATTCCAATTCAAACTATTTTAGATTAGGTACATTTTTCAACTAAAAAAGGTAAGTTTTTAACCAAAAATGGATTAGTTAAATTTTCATCTGAAAAAATTAATTTACAAAAAGAAAAAGAGAAATTGTCCACTGATGAGAGGAATTTTTAAACAAAATTTTGAATTTTCAACCAAACAGATAAGTTTTAAAGCAAAAACATTCATTTTTCTGTTAAAGAAGACGAATTTTCACCAAAATACTTAAATTTTCAAATAAATAGTTTAATTTTTAACTAAAAAGATCAATTTTCAACCAAAAATTGTTGTCAGAGTGTAGATTACTTTGTAACAAAGTAAATAAATTTTCAACTAAATATTATTTTAATTTTTAATCAAAAACAGTTAAATACAACGAAAAAAGAAGAATTCTTAACGAAATAGATAAATACTCAACCAAAATAGATCAATTTTCAATAAAATAGTTAAATTTTCAGCCAAGAAGTTTTATTTTCTACCAAAAAACTTAGAATTTTCAATAAAATACTTTGCAACCCAATTGTTGAATTTTCAAATAGAAACTATCAAATGAATAAATTTTTTTATAATAATAGTTTTATTAAACTTTTGAAAAAATGACAATATTTCAAATGGAATGTCAACTAAAAATATCAACTGTCAACCAAAACTGGAATGTTTAAAAATTTAAGTATGAAAAATTAACTTTTAACAACAACAAAAAACGAATTTTCAACTAATAAAGGTAAGTTTTCAACAAAAAATGAATTAGATAAATTTTCAGGTAAAAAAATTAATTTTCAGAAAAAAAAATAATTAAAAAAAAAGTAGCTCAACTTTTAATCAAGTGGTTGAATTTTAATCTAAAAAAGGTAAATTTGCAATTAAAAATATCGAATCTCAACCAAAAATGGGATAGTTAAATTTTTAGTATAAAAAATTAATTTTCAACTAAAAAAACTAATTTTCAGTTGAAAAAGGTAAATTTTCAACTAAAAATGTATGAGGAAAAATTTCATCTAAGAAATTAATTTTAAAAAAGAAATAAATTTTCAACTAATGAAAGGAGCTTACAAGTAGGGTTTTGAATCTTGAATAAAAAACAATTTTTAACAAAAAATAGAACAGTTAAATTTTCAGTTAAAAAAAAGTTACATTTCGAAAAATAAAAAAATGCAAGAAAATAATTTAATTTTTAATCGGAGATGAATCTTCTACCAAAAAGATGAATTTTCAACCAAGAAGATTAATTTTTCTACCGAAGAAGACGAATTTTCACAAAAATACCTGAATTTTCAAATAAATAGTTGAAGTTTCAACTAAAAAGATCAATTTTCATTTCAAAAAAAAAATTTTTTCAAACAAAATTTTTTTCACAAAGTAGTTCACCTTCTAACCAAGTACTTGAATTTTCGATCAAAAATTATTTTAATTTAATTCATAAACAGTTGAATTTTACGAGAAAAAAAAAGAATTTTCAACAAAAACGTTGAATACTCAAACCAAATAGATGAATTTTCAATGATATATTTAAATTTTCAACTAAGCAGATTTATTATTTTTTTAATTTTTAAATAAAAATATCAATTTTGTAATTAAAAATATCAAGTTTAAACGAAAAAGGGATTCTGAATTTTTATGGTCTATTAAATAACAAAAAAAGCTGCAAATTTTGGAAAAGGACAATATTTCAACAATTTTACAATTTTATTTTGAATTCAAGAATCTTAAAATTGAATAATTTCTAATTTATAAAATAGGACAATTTCAAAATCTTCAAAATCGAATATTTTTTTATTAAAAGTTGGAAAACTGGATTTTTTAAAATTCAAGCATTTAAGATTGGATAATTTTAAATTGGAAACTTTTTAATTATATAATTTTTAATTCGAAGCGCTTTAAATTTGACCATTTGAAATAGAAAACTAAATTGAATATTTCAAAGACAAATCTTCCGAAATTCAAAAATACGAAATTCAAAAAATAAATTCACCGTCATTTTCACCATAAAAAAATGGAAATTTTTGAAAATAAAACTTTTAAATTGAATTATTTTAAAAGAAACGTGCAAAATGAAGTAATTTTAAATGGGAAATATTAAAAATGGAAATTTTTTTACTATGGAACGTTGAAAATAAGCGAATCCGAACTTTATTTACATAAAACTGCAAAAAAATTTAAACAACCAATAATTGTGATATTGAAACTTTTTTATAACCCTTTAAAATTTCAATTATTTTAAGTAAATTGTAATTATTTAAAAATTAAAAATGTTAAAATTGTTGATTATAGTTTTTGAAATTTAGGCATATTAATTTTAATTACAAAATTATTACTCATGAAAGAGAAAAATTGATCATTCAGCATTCAATATAAAAATTCAGAATTCTAAAATTGTAAACATTCAAAATTAAAACATTGATTTTTAAAAACATTTTTTAGCTTCCTAATTTCAAATCATTTAATTTTTAAATAAAAATCTTTAACTGAAAATCGGACAATTTTAAGATATTATGTAAATTAAAAATAAAAAAAATAAAAAACTAGATATCTGTAATGCCAATGTTTAAAATTGCACAATTTATGAATAAAAAATATTTTAGGGTGACCTCTAAAAACAAAAACAAATTTCTGGTAATTATCCAGTTATCAAACATTTTTTCAGGTTATTATTAATTTTAATAAAAGTAAAATAAAAATAAAAAAAGAAACATTAATTTTATAAAATCAAATTTTTTGCTTAAATAAAAAAAATTAGTAAATTATTTGCTTTAAATATTGAAATACTTTAAATATTGAAAACCTTTCAAAATTATTGAATTTAAACTTGAAGCGCTAAAAATTAAACAATTATAAACTTCGTTTAAAAATTGCATTCTCAAATTAGGATTTTGAGAGTAAGTCCTTAACAATTACTAATTTTTAAATTAAATAAATGATAAAGTATTACATACAATTTATAATTTATTATTCTAGACTAGTTTTTTATTTTTGAGTAGATATTTACTGAAAAAAAGAATTTGAAAAAATAAAATAAACAAAAAAACATAATAAAATATTTTGATTAAAAAAAACAATAAAAAAATAAAATAAAATAATAAACAATAAAAAATAAAACAAATAAAATATTTTTATTCTTAGAAATTGACCAATGTGAGAAAAATGCATTTGTAAAATGTATGATCTAGTGCTATTGTGCAACGATAAAGTGTACATTTTATGTATTCTGAAAAATTTACGTCACCTTCTGAGTAAACAATGTTTCGTAACGTTGAAATGTTTCTCAATGTAATTGTTAAAATTTTTCCCATTATAGTAATTGAAAGTAATCCAGGCTCATAGCAACATCTATAAACAATAGGTTCCT
The DNA here is from genome assembly GCA_932195095.1 of Andricus curvator. Taxonomy (NCBI): domain Eukaryota; kingdom Metazoa; phylum Arthropoda; class Insecta; order Hymenoptera; family Cynipidae; genus Andricus; species Andricus curvator. The sequence goes on from CAKNYM010046334.1 coordinate 13,686, forward strand.
GGTTAAATTCACATTTCTACCTTTTAAAGGGTATAATCAGTTCTCGCAATTCACTTATTCCGGAAATTAAAAAAAAAAAAAAAAAAAAAAAAAAAAACTTTTCTCAATATCAAGAAATATGTTTTTTTTTTAAATTTCATTAAATTATATTAATAATAATTTATGCACTATTTTTAATTCATTGAAGAATTTATTTGGTTAATTCTAAACTTTTATAGAATTGCAATACCATGCTATTTTTCATTTTTTATCATTTGTTGAAATTCGGCATAAAATTTCTTAATTTGATTTATTACACAAATTAACAAATTATTACGTCATCATTTTTTACTAAAACTGACGAGTTTTTTTTATAAATTATATATGAATGTTAAACTGAATTTTCAAGTGATTAGTTAAATTTTTAACTAAAAAAGAATAATTTTAATTTTACATAAATCAGGAACAGTTCAATGCCACCAAAATTTTTTTTTATTTTCAATTCAAAAAATGTCTTTCCAAATCAATTAAAAGACGAATTATCTTGAATTGTCAACCACGAAAGATTTTTTACTTAAAATAAAAAAATTTCATTCCAAATTAATTTCCTCTGAAGAGACGATTTTTCAAACAAAAAAAACGAATTTTCAACCGAAAAGTTCAATTATTAACTAAAAAAGAACATTTTTCAACAAATAAATCAATTTTCAATAAAATAATTAAATTCTCAACTAAAATAATTTAAAATGTGTTTTAGGCAAAAGAAGATTTTAATTTTGAATCAAGAACAGTTGAATTCCACCAAACCAAAAGAATTGTAAACAAAATAGATAGATTCGCTACCAAAAAGACGAATTTTCAAACAAAATTTGAATTTTCAATCACGAAAATTTTTTAATTCTAAATAAAAAAAATGTCTTTCCAAATCAATTTCCTACATAAGAGATGAATTTTTTTTAATTTTTAACCACGAACGATTTTTTACTCGAAATGAAAAAAATTTTATTCCAAATTAATTTCCTCTAAAAAAGACAAATTTTCAACAAAATAGTTGAATTTTCAACCAAGAAGATTAATTTTCCTAAAAAAAAAATCAAATTTAAAAAATAATACCATAAGAGATAAATTTTCTAACCAGAAATTGGAATTTCCATCAAAAAAGTTTATTTTCAAACAAAGAAATTAATTTTTAGTAAAAAATTACTTTTTGAAAAAAAAGTTTAATTTTCAACCACTCAAAGTTGAATTTTCAACCAAGAAAGATTTTTCAGTCAATAAGGATAGAGAATGTCAACAAAAATTTTCAATTTTTCAAATAAAAATTCTAAATTTTTAAGCCAAAATGATGAATTTGTGCAAAAGAGTTGAATTTTCATTTTAAGAAATTAATTTGCAATACACAAAAGGATTTTTTCGACCAACAAGAGTTGAATTTTCAACTAAGAAAGATTTTGAGGTCAATACAAAGTTTTATAATAATTTATACACTTTTTTTAAATTTTTTTGGTTAGTTCTAAACTTGTATAGAATTGCAATAGCATGCTATTTTTGCATTTTGTTATCATTTGTTAAAATTTGGTATAAAATTTCTTAATTTGATTTATTACACCAGAAATGAGAAGAAATTTCAATTTCTAATTCTTGTTTTTTAAAAGGTGATTTAAAAAAGAATTATAAATTTCACCGTGTCAACAAAAATCCATTCCAGAAAAATTAGAAATTTTTAGAGAAAGAGAAAAATATCATAAAAAAAGAATAATGTCAAAAAATGAAATTAATTAAACTCTCAATTGAGAGATTGGCAAAGATAAAGAAAATCTTTAAAAATTATTTCCTACCTCACTTATTCCAATAAAATTAATCAGCTTCCTTTGAACAACATAAATTTAATTTTTAAGTATTCTGAAATTCCTGGAATGTCTACATACTTCAAATTAATTTATTTAAAAATAAATTAGTTTGAATTTTCTGAATTAAAAATCTTTGTGAATTAATTAAGTGGGAAGAATTTCTGATTTTAATTATTTTCAAATTTTGAACACATCAAACATTTTTTATTAAAAATTTTTCAACTTTAAGAGCTTTTAATTTCAAATTTAATTTCAAACCCTTCCACTTTTAAAATTATTATTTTAAAAATAAAATCTGTTTTTTAACAAAGAAGGGTATTCCTTGCTCTTCTTAGTTTTTGAAACAATTTTTCATTGTTGAGACGATTCCAAAATTGTTAACTTTTTGTTTCTCTGAAAAGGTTTAAATAATAGCGTTTTTGAGACCATGATTTTTTTTCAGAATACAAATACTTGTTTAAATAATATTTTAATTTTTGAAGAAAAATCTATTTCGATAAATTTTTTTCTCCGAAAAAAGCAATAAATTTGTAATTTTTTCGAAATATTTTTTGTTTGAAAATTCAGCTGTATTGTAGAATTCATATTTTCGAGTTGAAGATTCAAATACTTTGCAGAAAATTCGCATTTTTGTCTGAAAAATTCGATAATGTGGTTTGTGGAAATTTTTTTTCTAAAAATTCATTTTTTAACTCGAAATTTAACTGTTTCATTTTTGGTTGAAAATTGATCTTTTTCAGTTGAAAATTCAAATATTTGGTGAAAAAAAAAATTCTGTAAAAATTCCGTCTTATTAAAAAAAAATTAATTTTCTTGGATTAAAATTCATAATTCTGGTTGAAAATTCGTAATTTTAGGCGAAAAATTCAACTGTCTAGAAAATTATTCGTAGGATGAAAATTCAACTCTTCTGTACAAAATTCATCATTTTGGCTTGAAAATTTAGAATTTTTATTTCAAAAATTGAACATTTTTTTGACATTTTCTATCCTTATTGACTGAAAAATCTTTCTTGGTTGAAAATTCAACTTTTAGTGGTTGAAAATCAAACTTTTTTTTCAAAAAGTAATTTTTTACTAAAAATTAATTTCTTTGGTTAAAAATAAACTTTTTTGATGGAAATTTAAATTTCTGGTTAGAAAATTCATCTCTTATGGTGAAAATTGTATATTTTTTTATCAAAAACGTAACTGTTTGGTGAAAATTTAATCTCTTCTAAATAAGGATTCAACCGTTTTGTTGAAAATTAATTTTTTTAATTAAAAATTTATTTTTCAGCTCAAAATTTAACTCTTCCATTTTTGGTTGTAAATTTATCATTTTTATTTTGAGAATTGAGCAGTTTTGTTGAAAATTTTTTTTCTTATTGACTGAAAAATTTTACTTTTTTGAAAATTCAATCTCTAGTGGTTGAATATTAAACATTTTGTTTGAAAGTTACATTTTTTTTATTATAAATTGAATTCATTCCTTTGGTTGGAAATTGAACTGTTTTTTTAAATATTGTTTTTTTTTGGTTAGGAATTAATTTTTTCGAATGAAAACTTAACTATTCCATTTTTGGCCGAAAATTCAAAAAAAATTCGTCTTTTATGTAGGAAATTGATTTGGAAAGAATTTTGTTTTATTTAGAATAAAAAATCTTTCGTGATTGAAAATTAAATAATTTTATTGAAAATTCGCCTTTTTGGTAGAGAATTTATCTTAGTTATTTTAGTTGATAATTTAATTATTTTGTTGAAAATTGATATATTTTGTTGAAAATTGTTGTTTTTTAGTTAAAAATTCAACTTTTTGGTTGAAAATTCATGTATTTTTTTTTTAAATCGTCTCTTCAGAGGAAATTAATTTGAAAAGAAATTTTTTTCTTATTGTAAGTAAAAAATCTCTCGTGATTGAAAATTCAAGAAAATTCGTCTTTTAATTGATTTGGAAAGACATTTTTCTTATTTAAAATAAAAAATCTTTCGTGATTGAAAATTCGTCTTTTTGGCAGGGAATTCATCTAGTGGTTCTTGATTTAAAAATAAAATCTTCTTTTGCCTGATAAGAATTTAAAATCATGTTAGTTTATAATTTGATTATTTATTTGAAGATTAAACTATTTTGTTGTAAATTATTCTTTTTTAGTAAAAAATTTAACTAATCAGTTGAAAATTCAGTTGAAAATTCATATAATTTACAAAAAACTCGTCATTTTTTGTATAAAATTATGACGTAATAATTTGTGAATTTTTTAGAAGATTCAAATTCGGTATAACAGATTTATTACTTTCATTGGAAAAAAAAAATTTCTTACGTAAGATTTTCAACTCCCCCCTCCCTTGGCCTCTCTAGGGTGTCACGTAATATGTATATGTTGCCGTAATTTGATCGTTAAAGAAGAATAAAATTTTTGATTTATTCTGAAAATAATTCGTTAAATTTAATTAAAAATTTGAAATATATAATAAATGATCATGTAATATAGCGATTCATATACCGAATTACGAGAGGAGATGACAAAATGACAAAATGATAAGTTATGTAAATAAATAGCGTTCGTTGTTACATAGAAGAGGCTAAAATAAGTCCGCGTGGTTACTGGTTGCATCTGTGTACGTAGAATGTAGGCCACGGTGCTTTCACACGATAAGGCCTTATCAGAGCATGCGTACGTTACGTTGCTCTTGCTCTTGCTGGCTTTGGCTACTATTCGAGATAAAAAGCCACTTCCCACGCGGCCACCGAGGATTTAGAAAATAAAAACGACACACACATGCTCCTGGTACTC